>JAVKPL010015111.1:5000-99493 GCA_032173675.1 Gastrolobium villosum | reverse complement strand
TGAATAAAAAAAATGCAAAAGAAATTGATTTGTGATGATTTTTGACGGAAAATGTATTCCGTCGAAAATGGATGAATAAAATAAATGCAAAAGAAATTGATTTTATGAAGTTTTTCGACGGAAAAAGAATTTCGTCGAAAATGGATTAATAAAATAAATGCAAAAGAAATTGATTTTGTGAAGTTTTTAGACGGAAAATGGATTCCGTCGAAGAATTTTGAAGGAAAATGAATTTCGTCGAAAATGGATGAATAAAATAAATGCAAAAGAAATTGATTTTATGAAGTTTATCGACGAAAAATGGATTCCGTCGAAGATTTTTGATGAAAAATGTATTCCGTCGAAAACGGATTAATAAAATAAATGCAAAAGAAATTGATTTTGTGATGATTTTTGACGGAAAAAGAATTCCGTCGAAAACGGATGAATAAAATAAATGCAAAAGAAATTGATTTGTGAAGTTTTTCGACAGAAAATGGATTCCGTCGAAGAATTTTGAAGGAAAATGAATTCCGTCGAAAATGGATGAATAAAATAAATGCAAAAGAAATTGATTTTGTGAATTTTTTCGACGGAAATAGGTGCCGTCGAAGATTATTGAAGGAAAATGAATTTCGTCGAAAATGGATGAATAAAATAAATGCAAAAGAAATTGATTTTATGAAGTTTATCGACGAAAAATGGATTCCGTCGAAGATTTTTGATGAAAAATGTATTCCGTCGAAAATGGATTAATAAAATAAATGCAAAAGAAATTGATTTTGTGATGATTTTTGACGGAAAATGAATTCCGTCGAAAACGGATGAATAAAATAAATGTAAAAGAAATTGATTTTGTGAAGTTTTTCGACGGAAAATGGATTCCGACGAAGATTTTTGACGGAAAATGAATTCCGTCGAAAATGGATGAATAAAATAAATGCAAAAGAAATTGATTTTATGAAGTTTTTCGACGAAAAATGTATTCCGTCGAAAACGGATGACTAAAATAGATGCAAAAGAAATTGATTTTGTGAAGTTTTTCGCCGGAAAAAGAATTTCGTCGAAAACGGATAAATAAAATAAATGCAAAGGAAATTCATTTTATGAATTTTTTCGACGAAAAATGGATTCCGTTTAAGATTTTTGACGGAAAATGTATTCCGTCGAAAATGGATGAATTAAATTAATGCAAAAGAAAATGATTTTGTGAAGTTTTTCGACGGAAAATGAATTCCGTCGAAAATGGATAAATAAAATAAATGCAAAAGAAATTGATATTGTGAAATTTTTCGATGGAAAACGGATTCCGTCGAAAAAGGATGAATAAAATAAATGCACAAGAAATTGATTTTATGAATTTTTTCGACGAAAAATGGATTCCGTCGAAGATTTTTGATGGAAAATGGATGAATAAAATAAATGCAAAAGAAATTGATTTTATTAATTTTTCGACGAAAAATGGATTCCGTTGAAGATTTTTGACGAAAAATGTATTCCGTCGAAAACGGATGAATAAAATAAATGCAAAAGAAATTGATTTTGTGAAGTTTTTCGACGGAAAATGGATTCCTTAGAAGATTTTTGACGGAAAATGGATTCCGTCGAAGATTTTTGACGAAAAAAGTATTCCGTCGAAAACAGATGAATAAAATAAATGCAAAAGAAATTGATTTTGTGAAGATTTTTGACAGAAAATGAATTCCGTCGAAAATTGATGAAAACGGATGACTAAAATAGATGCAAAAGAAATTGATTTTGTGAAGTTTTTCTACGGAAAAAGAATTTCGTCGAAAACAGATTAATAAAATAAATGCAAAGGAAATTGATTTTGTAAGTTTTTCGACGGAAAATGTATTCCGTCGAAAATGGATGAATTAAATTAATGCAAAAGAAATATATTTTGTGAAGTTTTTCGACGGAAAATGAATTCTGTCGAAAATGGATGAATAAAATAAATAAATACAAAAGAAATTGATATTGTGTAATTTTTCGATGGAAAACGGATTCCGTCGAAAATGGATGAATAAAATAAATGCAAAAGAAATTGATTTTATGAATTTTTTCGACGAAAAATGGATTCCGTCGAAGATTTTTGACGGAAAATGAATTCCGTTGAAAATGGATGAATAAAATAAATGCAAAAGAAATTGATTTTATTAATTTTTCGACGAAAAATGGATTCCGTTGAAGATTTTTGACGAAAAATGTATTCCGTCGAAAACGAATGAATAAAATAAATGCAAAAGAAATTGATTTTGTGAAGTTTTTCGACGGAAAATGGATTCCGTAGAAGATTTTTGATGGAAAATGGATTCCGTCGAAGATTTTTGACGGAAAATGAATTCCGTCGAAAATGGATGAATAAAATAAATGCAAAAGAAATTGATTTTGTGAAGTTTTTCGACAGAAAATGGATTTCGTCGAAGATTTTTGACGGAAAATGAATTCCGTCGAAAATGGATGAATAAAATAAATGCAAAAGAAATTGATTTTGTGAAGTTTTTCGACGGAAAATGGATTCCGTCGAAGATTTTTGACGGAAAATGAATTCTGTCGAAAATGGATGAATAAAATAAATGCAAAAGAAATTGATTTTGTGAAGTTTTTCGACGGAAAAAGAATTTCGTCGAAAATGGATTAATAAAATAAATGCAAAAGAAATTGATTTTGTGAAGTTTTTAGACGGAAAATGGATTCCGTCGAAGATTTTTGAAGGAAAATGAATTTCGTCGAAAATGGATGAATAAAATAAATGCAAAAGAAATTGATTTTATGAAGTTTATCGACGAAAAATGGATTCCGTCGAAGATTTTTGACGAAAAATGTATTCCGTCGAAAACGGATTAATAAAATAAATGCAAAAGAAATTGATTTTGTGATGATTTTTGACGGAAAATGAATTCCGTCGAAAACGGATGAATAAAATAAATGCAAAAGAAATTGATTTTGTGAAGTTTTTCGACGGAAAATGGATTCCGTCGAAGAATTTTGAAGGAAAATGAATTCCGTCGAAAATGGATGAATAAAATAAATGCAAAAGAAATTGATTTTGTGAATTTTTTCAACGGAAATCGATGCCGTCGAAGATTTTTGAAGGAAAATGAATTTCGTCGAAAATGGATGAATAAAATAAATGCAAAAGAAATTGATTTTATGAAGTTTATCGACGAAAAATGGATTCCGTCGAAGATTTTTGATGAAAAATGTATTCCGTCGAAAACGGATTAATAAAATAAATGCAAAAGAAATTGATTTTGTGATGATTTTTGACGGAAAATGAATTCCGTCGAAAACGGATGAATAAAATAAATGCAAAAGAAATTGATTTTGTGAAGTTTTTCGACGGAAAATGGATTCCGACGAAGATTTTTGACGGAAAATGAATTCCGTCGAAAATGGATGAATAAAATAAATGCAAAAGAAATTGATTTTATGAAGTTTTTCGACGAAAAATGTATTCCGTCGAAAACGGATGACTAAAATAGATGCAAAAGAAATTGATTTTGTGAAGTTTTTCGCCGGAAAAAGAATTTCGTCGAAAACGGATAAATAAAATAAATGCAAAGGAAATTCATTTTATGAATTTTTTCGACGAAAAATGGATTCCGTCGAAGATTTTTGACGGAAAATGTATTCCGTCGAAAATGGATGAATTAAATTAATGCAAAAGAAAATTATTTTGTGAAGTTTTTCGACGGAAAATGAATTCCGTCGAAAATGGATAAATAAAATAAATGCAAAAGAAATTGATATTGTGAAATTTTTCGATGGAAAACGGATTCCGTCGAAAAAGGATGAATAAAATAAATGCACAAGAAATTGATTTTATGAATTTTTTCGACGAAAAATGGATTCCGTCGAAGATTTTTGATAGAAAATGAATTCCGTTGAAAATGGATGAATAAAATAAATGCAAAAGAAATTGATTTTATTAATTTTTCGACGAAAAATGGATTCCGTTGAAGATTTTTGACGAAAAATGTATTCCGTCGAAAACGGATGAATAAAATAAATGCAAAAGAAATTGATTTTGTGAAGTTTTTCGACGGAAAATGGATTCCGTAGAAGATTTTTGACGGAAAATGGAGTCCGTCGAAGATTTTTGACGGAAAATGAATTCCGTCGAAAACGGATGAATAAAATAAATGCAAAAGAAATTGATTTTGTGAAGTTTTTCGACGAAAAATGGATTCCGTAGAAGATTTTTGACAGAAAATGGATTCCGTCGAAGATTTTTGACGAAAAATGTATTCTGTCGAAAACGGATGACTAAAATAGATGCAAAAGAAATTGATTTTGTGAAGTTTTTCGACGGAAAAAGAATTTCGTCGAAAACAGATTAATAAAATAAATGCTAAGGAAATTCATTTTATGAAGTTTTTCGACGGAAAATGGATTCCGTCGAAGATTTTTGACGGAAAATGTATTCCGTCGAAAATGGATGAATTAAATTAATGCAAAAGAAATATATTTTGTGAAGTTTTTCGACGGAAAATGAATTCTGTCGAAAATGGATGAATAATATAAATGCAAAAGAAATTGATATTGTGAAATTTTTCGATGGATAACGGATTCCGTCGAAAATGGATGAATAAAATAAATACAAAAGAAATTGATTTTATGAATTTTTTCGACGAAAAATGGATTCCGTCGAAGATTTTTGACGGAAAATGAATTCCGTATAAAATGGATGAATAAAATAAATGCAAAAGAAATTGATTTTATTAATTTTTCGACGAAAAATGGATTCCGTTGAAGATTTTTGACGAAAAATGTATTCCGTCGAAAACGAATGAATAAAATAAATGCAAAAGAAATTGATTTTGTGAAGGTTTTCGACGGAAAATGGATTCCGTAGAAGATTTTTGACGGAAAATGGATTTCGTCGAAGATTTTGGACGGAAAATGAATTCCATCGAAAACGGATGAATAACATAAATGCAAAAGAAATTGATTTTGTGAAGTTTTTCGATAGAAAATGGATTTCGTCGAAGATTTTTGACGGAAAATGAATTCCGTCGAAAATGGATGAATAAAATAAATGCAAAAGAAATTGATTTTGTGAAGTTTTTCGACGAAAAATGGATTCCGTCGAAGATTTTTGACGGAAAATGAATTCCGTCGAAAATGGATGAATAAAATAAATGCAAAAGAAATTGATTTTGTGAAGTTTTTCGACGGAAAAAGAATTTCGTCGAAAATGGATTAATAAAATAAATGCAAAAGAAATTGATTTTGTGAAGTTTTTAGACGGAAAATGGATTCCGTCGAAGATTTTTGATGGAAAATGAATTCCGTCGAAAATGGATGAATAAAATAAATGCAAAAGAAATTGATTTTATGAAGTTTTAAGATGGAAAATGGATTCCGTCGATGATTTTTGACGAAAAATGTATTCCGTCGAAAATGGATGAATAAGATAAATGCAAAAGAAATTGTTTTTGTGTAGTTTTTCGACCGAAAAAGAATTTCGTCGAAAACGGATTAATAAAATAAATGCAAAAGAAATGGATTTTGTGAAGTTTTTCGAAGGAAAATGGATTCCGTCGAAGATTTTTGACGGAAAATGAATTCCGTCAAAAATGGATGAATAAAATAAATGCAAAAGAAATTGATTTTATGAAGTTTTTCGATGGAAAATGGATTCCGTCGAAGATTTTTGACGGAAAATGAATTCCGTCAAAAACGGATTAATAAAATAAATGCAAAAGAAATTGATTTTGTGAAGATTTTTGACGGAAAATGAATTCCGTCGAAAACAGATGAATAAAATAAATGCAAAAGAAATTGATTTTGTGAAGTTTTTCGACGGAAAATGGATTCCGTCGAAGATTTTTGACAGAAAAAGAATTCCGTCGAAAATGGATGAATAAAATATATGCAATAGAAATTGATTTGATGAAGTTTTTTGACGAAAAATGTATTCCGTCGAAAACGGATGACTAAAATAAATGCAAAAGAAATTGATTTTGTGAAGTTTTTCGACGGAAAATGGATTCCGACGAAGATTTTTGACGGAAAATGAATTCCGTCGAAAATGGATGAATAAAATATATGCAATAGAAATTGATTTGATGAAGTTTTTTGACGAAAAATGTATTCCGTCGAAAACAGATGACTAAAATAAATGCAAAAGAAATTGATTTTATGAAATTTTTCGACGGAAAAAGGATTTCGTCGAAAACGGATTAATAAAATAAATGCAAAGAAAATTGATTTTGTGAGTTTTTCGATGCAAAATAGATTCCGTCGAAGATTTTTGACGGAAAATGTATTCCGTCGAAAATGGATGAATTAAATTAATGCAAAAGAAATTTATTTTGTGAAGTTTTTCGACGGAAAATGAATTCCGTCGAAAATGGATGAATAAAATAAATGCAAAAGAAATTTATATTGTGAAATTTTTCAATGGAAAACGGATTCCGTCGAAAATGGATGAATAAAATAAATGCAAAAGAAATTGATTTTATGAAGTTTTTCGACGGAAAATGGATTCCGTCGAAGACTTTTGACGGAAAATGAATTCCGTCGAAAACAGATGAATAAAATAAATGCAAAAAAAATTGATTTTCTGAAGTTTATCGACGGAAAATGGATTCCGTAGAACATTTTTGACGGAAAATGGATTCTATCGAAGATTTTTGACGGAAAATGAATTCCATCGAAAACGGATGAATAAAATAAATGCAAGAGAAATTGATTTTGTGAAGTTTTTCGACGGAAAATGAATTCCGTCGTAAATGGATGAATAAAATAAATGCAAAAGAAATTGATTATGTGAAGTTTTTCAACGGAAAATGGATTCCGTTGAAGATTTTTGACGGAAAATGAATTCCATCGAAAACGGATGAATAAAATAAATGCAAAAGAAATTGATTTTGTGAAGTTTTTCGACGGAAAATGGATTCTGTCGAAGATTTTGGACGGAAAATGAATTCCGTCGAAAATGGATGAATAAAATAAATGCAATAGAAATTGATTTTACGAAGTTTTTCGATGAAAAATGGATTCCGTCGAAGATTTTTAACGAAAAATGTATTCCGTCGAAAATGGATGAATAAAATAAATGCAAATGAAATTGATTTTGTGAAGTTTTTCGACAGAAAAAGAATTTCGTCGAAAATGGATTAATAAAATAAATGCAAAAGAAATTGATTTTGTGAACTTTTTAGACGGAAAATGGATTCCGTCGAAGATTTTTGATGGAAAATGAATTCCGTCGAAAATGGATGAATAAAATAAATGGAAAAGAAATTGATTTTGTGAAGTTTTTCGACGGAAAATGGATTCCGTCGAAGATTTTTGAAGGAAAATGAATTCCGTCGAAAATGGATGAATAAAATAAATGCAAAAGAAATTGATTTTGTGAATTTTTCGACGGAAAATAGATGCCGTCGATGATTTTTGACGGAAAATGAATTGCGTCGAAAATTGATGAATAAAATAAATGCAAAAGAAATTGATTTTATAAATGGATTCCGTCGAAGATTTTGGACGAAAAATGTATTCCGTCGAAAACGGATTAATAAAATAAATGCAAAAGAAATTGATTTTGTGACGATTTTTGACGGAAAATGAATTCCGTCGAAAACGGATGAATAAAATAAATGCAAAAGAAATTGATTTTGTGAAGTTTTGAAAATTTTTAAAATAAATGACGGAAAATGGATTCCGGCGAAGATTTTTGACGGAAAATGAATTCCGTCGAAAATGGATGAATAAAATAAATGCAAAAGAAATTGATTTTATGAAGTTTTTCGACAAAAAATGGATTCCGTCGAAAACGGATGACTAAAATAAATACAAAAGAAATTGATTTTGTGAAGTTTTTCGACGGAAAAAGAATTTCGTCTAAAACAGATTAATAAAATAAATACAAAGGAAATTGATTTTGTAAGTTTTTCGACGAAAAATGGTTTCCGTAGAAGATTTTTGACGGAAAATGTATTCCGTCGAAAATGGATAAAATTAAATTAATGCAAAAGAAATTTATTTTGTGAAGTTTTTCGATGGAAATTAATTCCGTCGAAAATGGATGAATAAAATAAATGCAAAAGAAATTGATATTGTGAGATTTTTAGATGGAAAATGGATTCCGTCGAAAATGGATGAATAAAATAAATGCAAAAGAAATTGGTTTTGTGAAGTTTTTCGACGGAAAATTTTCGACGGAAAATGGATTCCGTCGAAGATTTTTGACGAAAAATGTATTCCATCGAAAATGGATGAATTAAATTAATGCAAAAGAAATTGATTTTGTGAAGTTTTTCGACGGAAAACAAATTCCGTCGAAAACAGATGAATAAAACAAATCCAAAAGAAATTGATTTTGTGAAGTTTTTCGACGGAAAATGGATTCCGTAGAAGATTTTTGACGGAAAATGGATTCCGTCGAAGATTTTGGAAGGAAAATGAATTCCATTGAAAATGGATGAATAAAATAAACGCAAAAGAAATTGATTTGGTGAAGTTTTTCGACGGAAAATGGATTCCGTTGAAGATTTTGGACCGAAAATGAATTCCGTCGAAAATGGATGAATAAAATAAATGCAAAAGAAATTGATTTTACGAAGTTTTTCGACGAAAAATGTATTCCGTCGCAAACGGATTAATAAAATAAATGCAAAAGAAATTGATTTTGTGAAGATTTTTAACGGAAAATGAATTCCGTCGAAAACGGATGAATAAAATAAATGCAAAAGAAATTGATTTTGTGAAGTTTTTCGACGGAAAATGGATTCCGACGAAGATTTTTGACGGAAAATGAATTCCGTCGAAAATGGATGAATAAAATAAATGCAAAAGAAATTGATTTTATGAAGTTTTTCGACGAAAAATGTATTCCGTCGAAAACGGATGACTAAAATAGATGCAAAAGAAATTGATTTTGTGAAGTTTTTCGCCGGAAAAAGAATTTCGTCGAAAACGGATAAATAAAATAAATGCAAAGGAAATTCATTTTATGAATTTTTTGGACGGAAAATGGATTCCGTCGAAGATTTTTGACGGAAAATGAATTTCATCGAAAACGGATGAATAAAATAAATGCAAAAGAAATTATTTTGTGAAGTTTTTCGACATAAATGGATTCCGTCGAAGATTTTTGACGGAAAATGAATTCCGTCGAAAATGGATGAATAAAATAAATGCACAAGAAATTGATTTTATGAATTTTTTCGACGAAAAATGGATTCCGTCGAAGATTTTTGATAGAAAATGAATTCCGTTGAAAATGGATGAATAAAATAAATGCAAAAGAAATTGATTTTATTAATTTTTCGACGAAAAATGGATTCCGTTGAAGATTTTTGACGAAAAATGTATTCCGTCGAAAACGGATGAATAAAATAAATGCAAAAGAAATTGATTTTGTGAAGTTTTTCGACGGAAAATGGATTCCGTAGAAGATTTTTGACGGAAAATGGAGTCCGTCGAAGATTTTTGACGGAAAATGAATTCCGTCGAAAATGGATGAATAAAATAAATGCAAAAGAAATTGATTTTGTGAAGTTTTTCGACGAAAAATGGATTCCGTAGAAGATTTTTGACAGAAAATGGATTCCGTCGAAGATTTTTGACGAAAAATGTATTCTGTCGAAAACGGATGACTAAAATAGATGCAAAAGAAATTGATTTTGTGAAGTTTTTCGACGGAAAAAGAATTTCGTCGAAAACAGATTAATAAAATAAATGCTAAGGAAATTCATTTTATGAAGTTTTTCGACGGAAAATGGATTCCGTCGAAGATTTTTGACGGAAAATGTATTCCGTCGAAAATGGATGAATTAAATTAATGCAAAAGAAATATATTTTGTGAAGTTTTTCGACGGAAAATGAATTCTGTCGAAAATGGATGAATAATATAAATGCAAAAGAAATTGATATTGTGAAATTTTTCGATGGATAACGGATTCCGTCGAAAATGGATGAATAAAATAAATACAAAAGAAATTGATTTTATGAATTTTTTCGACGAAAAATGGATTCCGTCGAAGATTTTTGACGGAAAATGAATTCCGTATAAAATGGATGAATAAAATAAATGCAAAAGAAATTGATTTTATTAATTTTTCGACGAAAAATGGATTCCGTTGAAGATTTTTGACGAAAAATGTATTCCGTCGAAAACGAATGAATAAAATAAATGCAAAAGAAATTGATTTTGTGAAGGTTTTTCGACGGAAAATGGATTTCGTCGAAGATTTTGGACGGAAAATGAATTCCATCGAAAACGGATGAATAACATAAATGCAAAAGAAATTGATTTTGTGAAGTTTTTCGATAGAAAATGGATTTCGTCGAAGATTTTTGACGGAAAATGAATTCCGTCGAAAATGGATGAATAAAATAAATGCAAAAGAAATTGATTTTGTGAAGTTTTTCGACGAAAAATGGATTCCGTCGAAAATTTTTGACGGAAAATGAATTCCGTCGAAAATGGATGAATAAAATAAATGCAAAAGAAATTGATTTTGTGAAGTTTTTCGACGGAAAAAGAATTTCGTCGAAAATGGATTAATAAAATAAATGCAAAAGAAATTGATTTTGTGAAGATTTTAGACGGAAAACGGATTCCGTCGAAGATTTTTGATGGAAAATGAATTCCGTCGAAAATGGATGAATAAAATAAATGCAAAAGAAATTGATTTTATGAAGTTTTAAGATGGAAAATGGATTCCGTCGATGATTTTTGACGGAAAATGTATTCCGTCGAAAATGGATGAATAAGATAAATGCAAAAGAAATTGTTTTTGTGTAGTTTTTCGACCGAAAAAGAATTTCGTCGAAAACGGATTAATAAAACACATGCGAAAGAAATGGATTTTGTGAAGTTTTTCGAAGGAAAATGGATTCCGTCGAAGATTTTTGACGGAAAATGAATTCCGTCAAAAATGGATGAATAAAATAAATGCAAAAGAAATTGATTTTATGAAGTTTTTCGATGGAAAATGGAATCCGTCGAAGATTTTTGACGGAAAATGAATTCCGTCAAAAACGGATTAATAAAATAAATGCAAAAGAAATTGATTTTGTGAAGATTTTTGACGGAAAATGAATTCCGTCGAAAACGGATGAATAAAATAAATGCAAAAGAAATTGATTTTGTGAAGTTTTTCGACGGAAAATGGATTCCGTCGAAGATTTTTGACAGAAAAAGAATTCCGTCGAAAATGGATGAATAAAATATATGCAATAGAAATTGATTTGATGAAGTTTTTTGACGAAAAATGTATTCCGTCGAAAACGGATGACTAAAATAAATGCAAAAGAAATTGATTTTGTTAAGTTTTTCGACGGAAAATGGATTCCGACGAAGATTTTTGACGGAAAATGAATTCCGTCGAAAATGGATGAATAAAATATATGCAATAGAAATTGATTTGATGAAGTTTTTTGACGAAAAATGTATTCCGTCGAAAACGGATGACTAAAATAAATGCAAAAGAAATTGATTTTATGAAATTTTTCGACGGAAAAAGGATTTCGTCGAAAACGGATTAATAAAATAAATGCAAAGAAAATTGATTTTGTGAGTTTTTCGATGCAAAATGGATTCCGTCGAAGATTTTTGACGGAAAATGTATTCCGTCGAAAATGGATGAATTAAATTAATGCAAAAGAAATTTATTTTGTGAAGTTTTTCGACGGAAAATGAATTCCGTCGAAAATGGATGAATAAAATAAATGCAAAAGAAATTTATATTGTGAAATTTTTCAATGGAAAACGGATTCCGTCGAAAATGGATGAATAAAATAAATGCAAAAGAAATTGATTTTGTGAAGTTTTTCGACGGAAAATGGATTCCGACGAAAACTTTTGACGGAAAATGAATTCCGTCGAAAACAGATGAATAAAATAAATGCAAAAGAAATTGATTTTGTGAAGTTTTTCGACGAAAAATGGATTCCGTCGAAGATTTTTGACGGAAAATGGATTCCATCGAAGATTTTTGACGGAAAATGAATTCCATCGAAAATGGATGAATAAAATAAATGCAAGAGAAATTGATTTTGTGAAGTTTTTTGACGGAAAATGGATTCCGTCGAAGATTTTTGACGGAAAATGAATTCCGTCGAAAATGGATGAATAAAATAAATGCAATAGAAATTGATTTTACGAAGTTTTTCGATGAAAAATGGATTCCGTCGAAGATTTTTAACGAAAAATGTATTCCGTCGAAAATGGATGAATAAAATAAATGCAAAAGAAATTGATTTTGTGAAGTTTTTCGACAGAAAAAGAATTTCGTCGAAAATGGATTAATAAAATAAATGCAAAAGAAATTGATTTTGTGAACTTTTTAGACGGAAAATGGATTCCGTCGAAGATTTTTGATGGAAAATGAATTCCGTCGAAAATGGATGAATAAAATAAATGGAAAAGAAATTGATTTTGTGAAGTTTTTCGACGGAAAATGGATTCCGTCGAAGATTTTTGAAGGAAAATGAATTCCGTCGAAAATGGATGAATAAAATAAATGCAAAAGAAATTGATTTTGTGAATTTTTCGACGGAAAATAGATGCCGTCGATGATTTTTGACGGAAAATGAATTTCGTCGAAAATGGATGAATAAAATAAATGCAAAAGAAATTGATTTTATAAATGGATTCCGTCGAAGATTTTGGACGAAAAATGTATTCCGTCGAAAACGGATTAATAAAATAAATGCAAAAGAAATTGATTATGTGAAGTTTTTCAACGGAAAATGGATTCCGTTGAAGATTTTTGACGGAAAATGAATTCCGTCGAAAATGGATGAATAAAATAAATGCAAAAGAAATTGATTTTGTGAAGTTTTTCGACGGAAAATGGATTCTGTCGAAGATTTTGGACGGAAAATGAATTCCGTCGAAAATGGATGAATAAAATAAATGCAATAGAAATTGATTTTAAGAAGTTTTTCGATGAAAAATGGATTCCGTCGAAAAACGGATGAAAATGGATGAAAAAATAAATGCAAAAGAAATTGATTTTGTGAAGTTTTTCGACGGAAAAAGAATTTCGTCGAAAATGGATTAATAAAATAAATGCAAAAGAAATTGATTTTGTGAACTTTTTAGACGGAAAATGGATTCCGTCGAAGATTTTTGATGGAAAATGAATTCCGTCGAAAATGGATGAATAAAATAAATGGAAAAGAAATTGATTTTGTGAAGTTTTTCGACGGAAAATGGATTCCGTCGAAGATTTTTGAAGGAAAATGAATTCCGTCGAAAATGGATGAATAAAATAAATGCAAAAGAAATTGATTTTGTGAATTTTTCGACGGAAAATAGATGCCGTCGATGATTTTTGACGGAAAATGAATTTCGTCGAAAATGGATGAATAAAATAAATGCAAAAGAAATTGATTTTATAAATGGATTCCGTCGAAGATTTTGGACGAAAAATGTATTCCGTCGAAAACGGATTAATAAAATAAATGCAAAAGAAATTGATTTTGTGACGATTTTTGACGGAAAATGAATTCCGTCGAAAACGGATGAATAAAATAAATGCAAAAGAAATTGATTTTGTGAAGTTTTTCGACGGAAAATGGATTCCGGCGAAGATTTTTGACGGAAAATGAATTCCGTCGAAAATGGATGAATAAAATAAATGCAAAAGAAATTGATTTTATGAAGTTTTTCGACAAAAAATGGATTCCGTCGAAAACGGATGACTAAAATAAATACAAAAGAAATTGATTTTGTGAAGTTTTTCGACGGAAAAAGAATTTCGTCTAAAACAGATTAATAAAATAAATACAAAGGAAATTGATTTTGTAAGTTTTTCGACGGAAAATGGTTTCCGTCGAAGATTTTTGACGGAAAATGTATTCCGTCGAAAATGGATAAAATTAAATTAATGCAAAAGAAATTTATTTTGTGAAGTTTTTCGATGGAAATTAATTCCGTCGAAAATGGATGAATAAAATAAATGCAAAAGAAATTGATATTGTGAAATTTTTAGATGGAAAATGGATTCCGTCGAAAATGGATGAATAAAATAAATGCAAAAGAAATTGGTTTTGTGAAGTTTTTCGACGGAAAATGGATTCCGTCGAAGATTTTTGACGAAAAATGTATTCCATCGAAAATGGATGAATTAAATTAATGCAAAAGAAATTGATTTTGTGAAGTTTTTCGACGGAAAACAAATTCCGTCGAAAACAGATGAATAAAACAAATCCAAAAGAAATTGATTTTGTGAAGTTTTTCGACGGAAAATGGATTCCGTTGAAGATTTTTGACGGAAAATGGATTCCGTCGAAGATTTTGGAAGGAAAATGAATTCCATTGAAAATGGATGAATAAAATAAACGCAAAAGAAATTGATTTGGTGAAGTTTTTCGACGGAAAATGGATTCCGTTGAAGATTTTGGACCGAAAATGAATTCCGTCGAAAATGGATGAATAAAATAAATGCAAAAGAAATTGATTTTACGAAGTTTTTCGACGAAAAATGTATTCCGTCGCAAACGGATTAATAAAATAAATGCAAAAGAAATTGATTTTGTGAAGATTTTTAACGGAAAATGAATTCCGTCGAAAACGGATGAATAAAATAAATGCAAAAGAAATTGATTTTGTGAAGTTTTTCGACGGAAAATGGTTTCCGTCGAAGATTTTTGACGGAAAATGAATTCCGTCGAAAATGGATGAATAAAATAAATGCCAAAGAAATTGATTTTGTGAAGTTTTTCGACGGAAAATGGATCCCGTCGAAGATTTTTGACGGAAAATGAATTCCATCGAAAACGGATGAATAAAATAAATGCAAGAGAAATTGATTTTGTGAAGTTTTTTGACGGAAAATGGATTCCGTCGAAGATTTTTGACGGAAAATGAATTCCGTCGAAAATGGATGAATAAAATAAATGCAGTAGAAATTGATTTTACGAAGTTTTTCGATGAAAAATGGATTCCGTCGAAGATTTTTAACGAAAAATGTATTCCGTCGAAAATGGATGAATAAAATAAATGCAAAAGAAATTGATTTTGTGAAGTTTTTCGACAGAAAAAGAATTTCGTCGAAAATGGATTAATAAAATAAATGCAAAAGAAATTGATTTTGTGAACTTTTTAGACGGAAAATGGATTCCGTCGAAGATTTTTGATGGAAAATGAATTCCGTCGAAAATGGATGAATAAAATAAATGGAAAAGAAATTGATTTTGTGAAGTTTTTCGACGGAAAATGGATTCCGTCGAAGATTTTTGAAGGAAAATGAATTCCGTCGAAAATGGATGAATAAAATAAATGCAAAAGAAATTGATTTTGTGAATTTTTCGACGGAAAATAGATGCCGTCGATGATTTTTGACGGAAAATGAATTTCGTCGAAAATGGATGAATAAAATAAATGCAAAAGAAATTGATTTTATAAATGGATTCCGTCGAAGATTTTGGACGAAAAATGTATTCCGTCGAAAACGGATTAATAAAATAAATGCAAAAGAAATTGATTATGTGAAGTTTTTCAACGGAAAATGGATTCCGTTGAAGATTTTTGACGGAAAATGAATTCCGTCGAAAATGGATGAATAAAATAAATGCAAAAGAAATTGATTTTGTGAAGTTTTTCGACGGAAAATGGATTCTGTCGAAGATTTTGGACGGAAAATGAATTCCGTCGAAAATGGATGAATAAAATAAATGCAATAGAAATTGATTTTACGAAGTTTTTCGATGAAAAATGGATTCCGTCGAAGATTTTTAACGAAAAATGTATTCCGTCGAAAATGGATGAATAAAATAAATGCAAAAGAAATTGATTTTGTGAAGTTTTTCGACAGAAAAAGAATTTCGTCGAAAATGGATTAATAAAATAAATGCAAAAGAAATTGATTTTGTGAACTTTTTAGACGGAAAATGGATTCCGTCGAAGATTTTTGATGGAAAATGAATTCCGTCGAAAATGGATGAATAAAATAAATGGAAAAGAAATTGATTTTGTGAAGTTTTTCGACGGAAAATGGATTCCGTCGAAGATTTTTGAAGGAAAATGAATTCCGTCGAAAATGGATGAATAAAATAAATGCAAAAGAAATTGATTTTGTGAATTTTTCGACGGAAAATAGATGCCGTCGATGATTTTTGACGGAAAATGAATTTCGTCGAAAATGGATGAATAAAATAAATGCAAAAGAAATTGATTTTATAAATGGATTCCGTCGAAGATTTTGGACGAAAAATGTATTCCGTCGAAAACGGATTAATAAAATAAATGCAAAAGAAATTGATTTTGTGACGATTTTTGACGGAAAATGAATTCCGTCGAAAAAGGATGAATAAAATAAATGCAAAAGAAATTGATTTTGTGAAGTTTTTCGACGGAAAATGGATTCCGGCGAAGATTTTTGACGGAAAATGAATTCCGTCGAAAATGGATGAATAAAATAAATGCAAAAGAAATTGATTTTATGAAGTTTTTCGACAAAAAATGGATTCCGTCGAAAACGGATGACTAAAATAAATACAAAAGAAATTGATTTTGTGATGTTTTTCGACGGAAAAAGAATTTCGTCTAAAACAGATTAATAAAATAAATACAAAGGAAATTGATTTTGTAAGTTTTTCGACGGAAAATGGTTTCCGTCGAAGATTTTTGACGGAAAATGTATTCCGTCGAAAATGGATAAAATTAAATTAATGCAAAAGAAATTTATTTTGTGAAGTTTTTCGATGGAAATTAATTCCGTCGAAAATGGATGAATAAAATAAATGCAAAAGAAATTGATATTGTGAAATTTTTAGATGGAAAATGGATTCCGTCGAAAATGGATGAATAAAATAAATGCAAAAGATATTGGTTTTGTGAAGTTTTTCGACGGAAAATGGATTCCGTCGAAGATTATTGACGAAAAATGTATTCCATCGAAAATGAATGAATTAAACTAATGCAAAAGAAATTGATTTTGTGAAGTTTTTCGACGGAAAACAAATTCCGTCGAAAACAGATGAATAAAACAAATCCAAAAGAAATTGATTTTGTGAAGTTTTTCGACGGAAAATGGATTCCGTAGAAGATTTTTGACGGAAAATGGATTCCGTCGAAGATTTTGGAAGGAAAATGAATTCCATTGAAAATGGATGAATAAAATAAACGCAAAAGAAATTGATTTGGTGAAGTTTTTCGACGGAAAATGGATTCCGTTGAAGATTTTGGACCGAAAATGAATTCCGTCGAAAATGGATGAATAAAATAAATGCAAAAGAAATTGATTTTACGAAGTTTTTCGACGAAAAATGTATTCCGTCGCAAACGGATTAATAAAATAAATGCAAAAGAAATTGATTTTGTGAAGATTTTTAACGGAAAATGAATTCCGTCGAAAACGGATGAATAAAATAAATGCAAAAGAAATTGATTTTGTGAAGTTTTTCGACGGAAAATGGTTTCCGTCGAAGATTTTTGACGGAAAATGAATTCCGTCGAAAATGGATGAATAAAATAAATGCCAAAGAAATTGATTTTGTGAAGTTTTTCGACGGAAAATGGATCCCGTCGAAGATTTTTGACGGAAAATGAATTCCATCGAAAACGGATGAATAAAATAAATGCAAGAGAAATTGATTTTGTGAAGTTTTTTGACGGAAAATGGATTCCGTCGAAGATTTTTGACGGAAAATGAATTCCGTCGAAAATGGATGAATAAAATAAATGCAATAGAAATTGATTTTACGAAGTTTTTCGATGAAAAATGGATTCCGTCGAAGATTTTTAACGAAAAATGTATTCCGTCGAAAATGGATGAATAAAATAAATGCAAAAGAAATTGATTTTGTGAAGTTTTTCGACAGAAAAAGAATTTCGTCGAAAATGGATTAATAAAATAAATGCAAAAGAAATTGATTTTGTGAACTTTTTAGACGGAAAATGGATTCCGTCGAAGATTTTTGATGGAAAATGAATTCCGTCGAAAATGGATGAATAAAATAAATGGAAAAGAAATTGATTTTGTGAAGTTTTTCGACGGAAAATGGATTCCGTCGAAGATTTTTGAAGGAAAATGAATTCCGTCGAAAATGGATGAATAAAATAAATGCAAAAGAAATTGATTTTGTGAATTTTTCGACGGAAAATAGATGCCGTCGATGATTTTTGACGGAAAATGAATTTCGTCGAAAATGGATGAATAAAATAAATGCAAAAGAAATTGATTTTATAAATGGATTCCGTCGAAGATTTTGGACGAAAAATGTATTCCGTCGAAAACGGATTAATAAAATAAATGCAAAAGAAATTGATTATGTGAAGTTTTTCAACGGAAAATGGATTCCGTCGAAAACTGATGAATAAAATAAATGCAAAAGAAATTGATTTTGTGATTTTTTCGACGGAAAATGGATTCTGTCGAAGATTTTGGACGGAAAATGAATTCCGTCGAAAATGGATGAATAAAATAAATGCAATAGAAATTGATTTTACGAAGTTTTTCGATGAAAAATGGATTCCGTCGAAGATTTTTAACGAAAAATGTATTCCGTCGAAAACGGATGAATAAAATAAATGCAAAAGAAATTGATTGTGTGAAGTTTTTCGACAGAAAATGAATTCCGTCGAAAATGGATTAATAAAATAAATGCAAAAGAAATTGATTTTGTGAAGTTTTTAAAAGAAATTGATTTTGTGAAGTTTTTCGACGGAAAACAAATTCCGTCGAAAACAGATGAATAAAACAAATCCAAAAGAAATTGATTTTGTGAAGTTTTTCGACGGAAAATGGATTCCGTAGAAGATTTTTGACGGAAAATGGATTCCGTCGAAGATTTTGGAAGGAAAATGAATTCCATTGAAAATGGATGAATAAAATAAACGCAAAAGAAATTGATTTGGTGAAGTTTTTCGACGGAAAATGGATTCCGTTGAAGATTTTGGACCGAAAATGAATTCCGTCGAAAATGGATGAATAAAATAAATGCAAAAGAAATTGATTTTACGAAGTTTTTCGACGCAAAATGTATTCCGTCGCAAACGGATTAATAAAATAAATGCAAAAGAAATTGATTTTGTGAAGATTTTTAACGGAAAATGAATTCCGTCGAAAACGGATGAATAAAATAAATGCAAAAGAAATTGATTTTGTGAAGTTTTTCGACGGAAAATGGTTTCCGTCGAAGATTTTTGACGGAAAATGAATTCCGTCGAAAATGGATGAATAAAATAAATGCCAAAGAAATTGATTTTGTGAAGTTTTTCGACGGAAAATGGATCCCGTCGAAGATTTTTGACGGAAAATGAATTGCGTCGTAAATGGATGAATAAAATAAATGCAAAAGAAATTGATTATGTGAAGTTTTTCGACGGAAAATGGATTCCGTCGAAGATTTTTGACGGAAAATGAATTCCGTCGAAAATGGATGAATAAAATAAATGCAAAAGAAATTGATTTTGTGAAGTTTTTCGACGGAAAATGGATTCTGTCGAAGATTTTGGACGGAAAATGAATTCCGTCGAAAATGGATGAATAAAATAAATGCAATAGAAATTGATTTTACGAAGTTTTTCGATGAAAAATGGATTCCGTCGAAGATTTTTAACGAAAAATGTATTCCGTCGAAAACGGATGAATAAAATAAATGCAAAAGAAATTGATTTTGGAAGTTTTTCGACGGAAAATGGATTCCGTCGAAGATTTTTGACGGAAAATGAATTTCAACGAAAACGGATGAATAAAATAAATGCAAAAGAAATTGATTTTGTGAAGTTTTTCGACGGAAAATGGATTCCGTCGAAGATTTTTGAAGGAAAATGATTTCCGTCGTAAATGGATGAATAAAATAAATGCAATAGAAATTGATTTTATGAAGTTTTTCGACGAAAAATGGATTCCGTTGAAGATTTTTAACGAAAAATGTATTCCGTCGAAAATGGATGAATAAAATAAATGCAAAAGAAATTGATTTTGTGAAGTTTTTCGACGGAAAAAGAATTTCGTCGAAAATGGATTAATAAAATAAATGCAAAAGAAATTGATTTTGTGAACTTTTTAGACGGAAAATGGATTCCGTCGAAGATTTTGGATGGAAAATGAATTCCGTCGAAAATGGATGAATAAAATAAATGGAAAAGAAATTGATTTTGTGAAGTTTTTCGACGGAAAATGGATTCCGTCGAAGATTTTTGAAGGAAAATGAATTCCGTCGAAAATGGATGAATAAAATAAATGCAAAAGAAATTGATTTTGTGAATTTTTCGACGGAAAATAGATGCCGTCGATGATTTTTGACGGAAAATGAATTTCGTCGAAAATGGATGAATAAAATAAATGCAAAAGAAATTGATTTTATAAATGGATTCCGTCGAAGATTTTGGACGAAAAATGTATTCCGTCGAAAACGGATTAATAAAATAAATGCAAAAGAAATTGATTTTGTGACGATTTTTGACGGAAAATGAATTCCGTCGAAAACGGATGAATAAAATAAATGCAAAAGAAATTGATTTTGTGAAGTTTTTCGACGGAAAATGGATTCCGGCGAAGATTTTTGACGGAAAATGAATTCCGTCGAAAATGGATGAATAAAATAAATGCAAAAGAAATTGATTTTATGAAGTTTTTCGACAAAAAATGGATTCCGTCGAAAACGGATGACTAAAATAAATACAAAAGAAATTGATTTTGTGAAGTTTTTCGACGGAAAAAGAATTTCGTCTAAAACAGATTAATAAAATAAATACAAAGGAAATTGATTTTGTAAGTTTTTCGACGGAAAATGGTTTCCGTCGAAGATTTTTGACGGAAAATGTATTCCGTCGAAAATGGATAAAATTAAATTAATGCAAAAGAAATTTATTTTGTGAAGTTTTTCGATGGAAATTAATTCCGTCGAAAATGGATGAATAAAATAAATGCAAAAGAAATTGATATTGTGAAATTTTTAGATGGAAAATGGATTCCGTCGAAAATGGATGAATAAAATAAATGCAAAAGAAATTGGTTTTGTGAAGTTTTTCGACGGAAAATGGATTCCGTCGAAGATTTTTGACGAAAAATGTATTCCATCGAAAATGGATGAATTAAATTAATGCATAAGAAATTGATTTTGTGAAGTTTTTCGACGGAAAACAAATTCCGTCGAAAACAGATGAATAAAATAAATCCAAAAGAAATTGATTTTGTGAAGTTTTTCGACGGAAAATGGATTCCGTAGATGATTTTTGACGGAAAATGGATTCCGTCGAAGATTTTGGAAGGAAAATGAATTCCATTGAAAATGGATGAATAAAATAAACGCAAAAGAAATTGATTTGGTGAAGTTTTTCGACGGAAAATGGATTCCGTCGAAGATTTTGGACCGAAAATGAATTCCGTCGAAAATGGATGAATAAAATAAATGCAAAAGAAATTGATTTTACGAAGTTTTTCGACGAAAAATGTATTCCGTCGCAAACGGATTAATAAAATAAATGCAAAAGAAATTGATTTTGTGAAGATTTTTAACGGAAAATGAATTCCGTCGAAAACGGATGAATAAAATAAATGCAAAAGAAATTGATTTTGTGAAGTTTTTCGACGGAAAATGGTTTCCGTCGAAGATTTTTGACGGAAAATGAATTCCGTCGAAAATGGATGAATAAAATAAATGCCAAAGAAATTGATTTTGTGAAGTTTTTCGACGGAAAATGGATCCCGTCGAAGATTTTTGACGGAAAATGAATTCCGTCGTAAATGGATGAATAAAATAAATGCAAAAGAAATTGATTATGTGAAGTTTTTCGACGGAAAATGGATTCCGTCGAAGATTTTTGACGGAAAATGAATTCCGTCGAAAATGGATGAATAAAATAAATGCAAAAGAAATTGATTTTGTGAAGTTTTTCGACGGAAAATGGATTCTGTCGAAGATTTTGGACGGAAAATGAATTCCGTCGAAAATGGATGAATAAAATAAATGCAATAGAAATTGATTTTACGAAGTTTTTCGATGAAAAATGGATTCCGTCGAAGATTTTTAACGAAAAATGTATTCCGTCGAAAACGGATGAATAAAATAAATGCAAAAGAAATTGATTTTGGGAAGTTTTTCGACGGAAAATGGATTCCGTCGAAGATTTTTGACGGAAAATGAATTTCAACGAAAACGGATGAATAAAAAAAATGCAAAAGAAATTGATTTTGTGAAGTTTGTCGACGGAAAATGGATTCCGTCGAAGATTTTTGACGGAAAATGAATTCCGTCGAAAATGGATAAATAAAATAAATGCAAAAGAATTTGATTTTGTGAAGTTTTTCGACAGAAAAAGAATTTCGTTGAAAACGGAATAATAAAATAAATGCAAAAGAAATTGATTTTTTGAAGTTTTTCGACGGAAAATGGATTCCGTAGAAGATTTTTGATGGACAATGGATTTCGTCGAAGATTTTTGACGGAAAATGAATTCCGACGAAAACGGATGAATAAAATAAATGCAAAAGAAATTGCTTTTGTGAAGATTTTTGAATGAAAATGAATTCCTTCAAAAACGGATGAATAAAATAAATGCAAAAGAAATTGATTTTGCGAAGTTTTTCGACGGAAAATGGATTCCGTCGAAAATTTTTGACGAAAAATGTTTTCCGTCGAAAACGGATTAATAAAATAAATGCAAAAGAAATTGATTTTGTGAAGATTTTTGACGGAAAATGAATTCCGTCGAAAACGGATGAATAAAATAAATGCAAAAGAAATTGATTTTGCGAAGTTTTTCGACGGAAAATGGATTCCGTCGAAGATTTTTGACAGAAAAAGAATTCCGTCGAAAATGGATGAATAAAATAAATGCAATAGAAATTGATTTTATGAAGTTTTTTGACGAAAAATGTATTCCGTCGAAAACGGATGACTAAAATAAATGCAAAAGAAATTGATTTTATGAAATTTTTCGACGGAAAAAGGATTTCGTCGAAAACGGATTAATAAAATAAATGCAAAGAAAATTGATTTTGTGAGTTTTTCGATGCAAAATGGATTCCGTCGAAGATTTTTGACGGAAAATGTTTTCCGTCGAAAATGGATGAATTAAATTAATGCAAAAGAAATTTATTTTGTGAAGTTTTTCGACGGAAAATGAATTCCGTCGAAAATGGATGAATAAAATAAATGCAAAAGAAATTTATATTGTGAAATTTTTCGATGGAAAACGGATTCCGTCGAAAATGGATGAATAAAATAAATGCAAAAGAAATTGATTTTATGAAGTTTTTCGACGGAAAATGGATTCCGTCGAAGACTTTTTGACGGAAAATGAATTCCGTCGAAAACGGATGAATAAAATAAATGCAAAAGAAATTGATTTTCTGAAGTTTTTCGACAGAAAATGGATTCCGTAGAACATTTTTGACGGAAAATGGATTCGGTCGAAGATTTTTGACGGAAAATGAATTCCATCGAAAACGGATGAATAAAATAAATGCAAGAGAAATTGATTTTGTGAAGTTTTTTGACGGAAAATGGATTCCGTCGAAGATTTTTGACGGAAAATGAATTCCGTCGTAAATGGATGAATAAAATAAATGCAAAAGAAATTGATTATGTGAAGTTTTTCAACGGAAAATGGATTCCGTCGAAGATTTTTGACGGAAAATGAATTCCGTCGATGGATGAATAAAATAAATGCAAAAGAAATTGATTTTGTGAAGTTTTTCGACGGAAAATGGATTCTGTCGAAGATTTTGGACGGAAAATGAATTCCGTCGAAAATGGATGAATAAAATAAATGCAATAGAAATTGATTTTAAGAAGTTTTTCGATGAAAAATGGATTCCGTCGAAAATTTTTAACGAAAAATGTATTCCGTCGAAAATGGATGAATAAAATAAATGCAAAAGAAATTGATTTTGTGAAGTTTTTCGACGGAAAAAGAATTTCGTCGAAAATGGATTAATAAAATAAATGCAAAAGAAATTGATTTTGTGAAGTTTTTAGACGGAAAATGGATTCCGTCGAAGATTTTTGATGGAAAATGAATTCCGTCGAAAATGGATGAATAAAATAAATGCAAAAGAAATTGATTTTGTGAAGTTTTTCGACGGAAAATGGATTCCGTCGAAGATTTTTGAAGGAAAATGAATTCCGTCGAAAATGGATGAATAAAATAAATGCAAAAGAAATTGATTTTGTGAATTTTTCGACGGAAAATAGATGCCGTCGATGATTTTTGAAGGAAAATGAATTTCGTCGAAAATGGATGAATAAAATAAATGCAAAAGAAATTGATTTTATAAATGGATTCCGTCGAAGATTTTGGACGAAAAATGTATTCCGTCGAAAACGGATTAATAAAATAAATGCAAAAGAAATTGATTTTGTGATGATTTTTGACGGAAAATGAATTCCGTCGAAAACGGATGAATAAAATAAATGCAAAAGAAATTGATTTTGTGAAGTTTTTCGACGGAAAATGGATTCCGACGAAGATTTTTGACGGAAAATGAATTCCGTCGAAAATGGATGAATAAAATAAATGCAAAAGAAATTGATTTTATGAAGTTTTTCGACAAAAAATGGATTCCGTCGAAAACGGATGACTAAAATAAATACAAAAGAAATTGATTTTGTGAAGTTTTTCGACGGAAAAAGAATTTCGTCTAAAACAGATTAATAAAATAAATACAAAGGAAATTGATTTTGTAAGTTTTTCGACGGAAAATGGTTTCCGTCGAAGATTTTTGACGGAAAATGTATTCCGTCGAAAATGGATAAAATTAAATTAATGCAAAAGAAATTTATTTTATGAAGTTTTTCGATGGAAATTAATTCCGTCGAAAATGGATGAATAAAATAAATGCAAAAGAAATTGATATTGTGAAATTTTTAGATGGAAAATGGATTCCGTCGAAAATGGATGAATAAAATAAATGCAAAAGAAATTGGTTTTGTGAAGTTTTTCGACGGAAAATGGATTCCGTCGAAGATTTTTGACGGAAAATGTATTCCATCGAAAATGGATGAATTAAATTAATGCAAAAGAAATTGATTTTGTGAAGTTTTTCGACGGAAAACAAATTCCGTCGAAAACAGATGAATAAAATAAATCCAAAAGAAATTGATTTTGTGAAGTTTTTCGACGGAAAATGGATTCTGTAGAAGATTTTTGACGGAAAATGGATTCCGTCGAAGATTTTGGAAGGAAAATGAATTCCATTGAAAATGGATGAATAAAATAAACGCAAAAGAAATTGATTTGGTGAAGTTTTTCGACGGAAAATGGATTCCGTCGAAGATTTTGGACCGAAAATGGATGAATAAAATAAATGCAAAAGAAATTGATTTTATGAAGTTTTTCGACGAAAAATGTATTCCGTCGCAAACGGATTAATAAAATAAATGCAAAAGAAATTGATTTTGTGAAGATTTTTAACGGAAAATGAATTCCGTCGAAAACGGATGAATAAAGTAAATGCAAAAGAAATTGATTTTGTGAAGTTTTTCGACGGAAAATGGTTTCCGTCGAAGATTTTTGACGGAAAATGAATTCCGTCGAAAATGGATGAATAAAATAAATGCCAAAGAAATTGATTTTGTGAAGTTTTTCGACGGAAAATGGATTCCGTCGAAGATTTTTGACGGAAAATGAATTCCGTCGTAAATGGATGAATAAAATAAATGCAAAAGAAATTGATTATGTGAAGTTTTTCGACGGAAAATGGATTCCGTCGAAGATTTTTGACGGAAAATGAATTCCGTCGAAAATGGATGAATAAAATAAATGCAAAAGAAATTGATTTTGCGAAGTTTTTCGACGGAAAATGGATTCTGTCGAAGATTTTGGACGGAAAATGAATTCCATCGAAAATGGATGAATAAAATAAATGCAATAGAAATTGATTTTACGAAGTTTTTCGATGAAAAATGGATTCCGTCGAAGATTTTTAACGAAAAATGTATTCCGTCGAAAATGGATGAATAAAATAAATGCAAAAGAAATTGATTTTGTGAAGTTTTTCGACGGAAAAAGAATTTCGTCGAAAATGGATTAATAAAATAAATGCAAAAGAAATTGATTTTGTGAAGTTTTTAGACGGAAAATGGATTCCGTCGAATATTTTTGAGGGAAAATGAATTCCGTCGAAAATGGATAAATAAAATAAATGCAAAAGAAATTGATTTTGTGAAGTTTTTCGACGGAAAATGGATTCCGTCGAAGATTTTTGAAGGAAAATGAATTCCGTCGAAAAGGGATGAATAAAATAAATGCAAAAGAAATTGATTTTGTGAATTTTTCGACGGAAAATAGATGCCGTCTATGATTTTTGAAGGAAAATGAATTTCGTCGAAAATGGATGAATAAAATAAATGCAAAAGAAATTGATTTTATGAAGTTTATCGACGAAAAATGGATTCCGTTGAAGATTTTGGACGAAAAATGTATTCCGTCGAAAACGGACTTATAAAATAAATGCAAAAGAAATTGATTTTGTGATGATTTTTGACGGAAAATGAATTCCGTCGAAAACGGATGAATAAAATAAATGCAAAAGAAATTGATTTTGTGAAGTTTTTTGACGGAAAATGGATTCCGACGACGATTTTTGACGGAAAATGAATTCCGTCGAAAATGGATGAATAAAATAAATGCAAAAGAAATTGATTTTATGAAGTTTTTCGACAAAAAATGGATTCCGTCGAAAACGGATGACTAAAATAAATACTAAAGAAATTGATTTTGTGATGTTTTTCGACGGAAAAAGAATTTCGTCTAAAACAGATTAATAAAATAAATACAAAGGAAATTGATTTTGTAAGTTTTTCGACGGAAAATGGTTTCCGTCGAAGATTTTTGACGGAAAATGTATTCCGTCGAAAATGGATAAAATTAAATTAATGCAAAAGAAATTTATTTTGTG
Organism: Gastrolobium villosum; assembly: GCA_032173675.1. Lineage (NCBI taxonomy): Eukaryota > Viridiplantae > Streptophyta > Magnoliopsida > Fabales > Fabaceae > Gastrolobium > Gastrolobium villosum. Next base: position 72,695 of record JAVKPL010015111.1, on the reverse strand, counting down.
AAGTTTTTCAATGGAAATTAATTCCGTCGAAAAAGGATGAATAAAATAAATGCAAAAGAAATTGATATTGTGAAATTTTTAGATGGAAAACGGATTCCGTCGAAAATGGATGAATAAAATAAATGCAAAAGAAATTGGTTTTGTGAAGTTTTTCGACGGAAAATGGATTCCGTCGAAGATTTTTGACGGAAAATGTATTCCATCGAAAATGGATGAATTAAATTAATGCAAAAGAAATTGATTTTGTGAAGTTTTTCGACGGAAAACAAATTCCGTCGAAAACAGATGAATAAAATAAATCCAAAAGAAATTGATTTTGTGAAGTTTTTCGACGGAAAATGGATTCCGTAGAAGATTTTTGACGGAAAATGGATTCCGTCGAAGATTTTGGAAGGAAAATGAATTCCATTGAAAATGGATGAATAAAATAAACGCAAAAGAAATTGATTTGGTGAAGTTTTTCGACGGAAAATGGATTCCGTCGAAGATTTTGGACCGAAAATGGATGAATAAAATAAATGCAAAAGAAATTGATTTTATGAAGTTTTTCGACGAAAAATGTATTCCGTCGCAAATGGATTAATAAAATAAATGCAAAAGAAATTGATTTTGTGAAGATTTTTAACGGAAAATGAATTCCGTCGAAAACGGATGAATAAAATAAATGCAAAAGAAATTGATTTTGTGAAGTTTTTCGACGGAAAATGGTTTCCGTCGAAGATTTTTGACGGAAAATGAATTCCGTCGAAAATGGATGAATAAAATAAATGCCAAAGAAATTGATTTTGTGAAGTTTTTCGACGGAAAATGGATTCCGTCGAAGATTTTTGACGGAAAATGAATTCCGTCGTAAATGGATGAATAAAATAAATGCAAAAGAAATTGATTATGTGAAGTTTTTCGACGGAAAATGGATTCCGTCGAAGATTTTTGACGGAAAATGAATTCCGTCGAAAATGGATGAATAAAATAAATGCAAAAGAAATTGATTTTGTGAAGTTTTTCGACGGAAAATGGATTCTGTCGAAGATTTTGGACGGAAAATGAATTCCGTCGAAAATGGATGAATAAAATAAATGCAATAGAAATTGATTTTACGAAGTTTTTCGATGAAAAATGGATTCCGTCGAAGATTTTTAACGAAAAATGTATTCCGTCGAAAATGGATGAATAAAATAAATGCAAAAGAAATTGATTTTGTGAAGTTTTTCGACGGAAAAAGAATTTCGTCGAAAATGGATTAATAAAATAAATGCAAAAGAAATTGATTTTGTGAAGTTTTTAGACGGAAAATGGATTCCGTCGAAGATTTTTGATGGAAAATGAATTCCGTCGAAAATGGATAAATAAAATAAATGCAAAAGAAATTGATTTTGTGAAGTTTTTCGACGGAAAATGGATTCCGTCGAAGATTTTTGAAGGAAAATGAATTCCGTCGAAAATGGATGAATAAAATAAATGCAAAAGAAATTGATTTTGTGAATTTTTCGACGGAAAATAGATGTCGTCGAAGTTTTTTGAAGGAAAATGAATTTCGTCGAAAATGGATGAATAAAATAAATGCAAAAGAAATTGATTTTATGAAGTTTATCGACGAAAAATGGATTCCGTTGAAGATTTTGGACGAAAAATGTATTCCGTCGAAAACGGACTTATAAAATAAATGCAAAAGAAATTGATTTTGTGATGATTTTTGACGGAAAATGAATTCCGTCGAAAACGGATGAATAAAATAAATGCAAAAGAAATTGATTTTGTGAAGTTTTTTGACGGAAAATGGATTCCGACGACGATTTTTGACGGAAAATGAATTCCGTCGAAAATGGATGAATAAAATAAATGCAAAAGAAATTGATTTTATGAAGTTTTTCGACAAAAAATGGATTCCGTCGAAAACGGATGACTAAAATAAATACAAAAGAAATTGATTTTGTGATGTTTTTCGACGGAAAAAGAATTTCGTCTAAAACCGATTAATAAAATAAATACAAAGGAAATTGATTTTGTAAGTTTTTCGACGGAAAATGGTTTCCGTCGAAGATTTTTGACGGAAAATGTATTCCGTCGAAAATGGATAAAATTAAATTAATGCAAAAGAAATTTATTTTGTGAAGTTTTTCAATGGAAATTAATTCCGTCGAAAAAGGATGAATAAAATAAATGCAAAAGAAATTGATATTGTGAATTTTTAGATGGAAAACGGATTCCGTCGAAAATGGATTAATAAAATAAATGCAAAAGAAATTGGTTTTGTGAAGTTTTTCGACGGAAAATGGATTCCGTCGAAGATTTTTGACGGAAAATGTATTCCATCGAAAATGGATGAATTAAATTAATGCAAAAGAAATTGATTTTGTGAAGTTTTTCGACGGAAAACAAATTCCGTCGAAAACAGATGAATAAAATAAATCCAAAAGAAATTGATTTTGTGAAGTTTTTCGACGGAAAATGGATTCCGACGAAGATTTTTGACGGAAAATGAATTCCGTCGAAAATGTATGAATAAAATAAATGCAAAAGAAATTGATTTTATGAAGTTTTTCGACAAAAAATGGATTCCGTCGAAAACGGATGACTAAAATAAATACAAAAGAAATTGATTTTGTGAAGTTTTTCGACGGAAAAAGAATTTCGTCTAAAACAGATTAATAAAATAAATGCAAAAGAAATTGATTTTGTGAAGTTTTTCGACGGAAAATGGATTCCGACGAAGATTTTTGACGGAAAATGAATTCCGTCGAAAATGGATGAATAAAATAAATGCAAAAGAAATTGATTTTATGAAGTTTTTCGACAAAAAATGGATTCCGTCGAAAACGGATGACTAAAATAAATACAAAAGAAATTGTTTTTGTGAAGTTTTTCGACGGAAAAAGAATTTCGTCTAAAACAGATTAATAAAATAAATACAAAGGAAATTGATTTTGTAAGTTTTTCGACGGAAAATGGTTTCCGTCGAAGATTTTTGACGGAAAATGTATTCAGTCGAAAATGGATAAAATTAAATTAATGCAAAAGAAATTTATTTTGTGAAGTTTTTCGATGGAAATTAATTCCGTCGAAAATGGATGAATAAAATAAATGCAAAAGAAATTGATATTGTGAAATTTTTAGATGGAAAACGGATTCCGTCGAAAATGGATGAATAAAATAAATGCAAAAGAAATTGATTTTATGAAGTTTTTCGACGAATTCCGTCGAAGATTTTTGACGGAAAATGAATTCCGTTGAAAATAGATGAATATAATAAATGCAAAAGAAATTTATTTTATGTAGTTTTTCGTCGGAAAATGGATTCCGTAGAAGATTTTTGACGAAAAATGTATTCCATCGAAAACGGATGAATAAAATAATTGCAAAAAAAATTGATTTTGTGTAGTTTTTCGTCGGAAAATGGATTCCGTAGAAGATTTTTGACGGAAAATGGATTCCGTTGAAGATTTTTGACGAAAAATGTATTCCGTCGAAAACGGATGACTAAAATAGATGCAAAGGAAATTGATTTTATGAATTTTTTCGACGGAAAATGGATTCCGTCGAAGATTTTTGACGGAAAATGTATTCCGTCGAAAATGGATGAATTAAATTAATGCAAAAGAAAATTATTTTGTGAAGTTTTTGGACAGAAAATGAATTCCGTCGAGAATGGATAAATAAAATAAATGCAAAAGAAATTGATATTGTGAAATTTTTCGATGGAAAACGGATTCCGTCGAAAATGGATGAATAAAATAAATGCAAAAGAAATTGATTTTATGAATTTTTTCGACGAAAAATGGATTCCGTCGAAGATTTTTGACGGAAAATGAATTCCGTTGAAAAAGGATGAATAAAATAAATGCAAAAGAAATTGATTTTATTAATTTTTTGACGAAAAATGGATTCCGTTGAAGATTTTTGACGAAAAATGTATTCCGTCGAAAACAGATGAATAAAATAAATGCAAAAGAAATTGTTTTTGTGTAGTTTTTTGACGGAAAAAGAATTTCGTCGAAAACGGATTAATAAAATAAATGCAAAAGAAATTGATTTTGTGAATTTTTTCGACGGAAAATGGATTCCGTCGAAGATTTTTGACGGAAAATGAATTCCGTCAAAAATGGATGAATAAAATAAATGCAAAAGAAATTGATTTTATGAAGTTTTTCGATGGAAAATGGATTCCGTCGAAGATTTTTGACGAAAAATGAATTCCGTCAAAAATGGATGAATAAAACAAATGCAAAAGAAATTGATTTTGTGAAGTTTTTCGACGGAAAATGGATTCCGTCAAAGATTATGGACGGAAAATTAATTCCATCGAAAATGGATGAATAAAATAAATGCAAAAGAAATTGATTTTATGAAGTTTTTCGTTGGAAAATGGATTCCGTTGAAGATTTTTGACGAAAAATGTATTCCGTCGAAAACGGATGAATAAAATAAATGCAAAAGAAATTGATTTTGGGAAGTTTTTCGACGGAATATGGATTCCGACGAAGATTTTTGACGGAAAATGAATTCCGTCGAAAATGGATGATTAAAATAAATGCAAAAGAAATTGATTTTATGAAGTTTTTCGACAAAAAATGGATTCCGTCGAAAACGGATGACTAAAATAAATACAAAAGAAATTGTTTTTGTGAAGTTTTTCGACGGAAAAAGAATTTCGTCTAAAACAGATTAATAAAATAAATACAAAGGAAATTGATTTTGTAAGTTTTTCGACGGAAAATGGTTTCCGTCGAAGATTTTTGACGGAAAATGTATTCCGTCGAAAATGGATAAAATTAAATTAATGCAAAAGAAATTTATTTTGTGAAGTTTTTTGATGGAAATTAATTCCGTCGAAAATGGATGAATAAAATAAATGCAAAAGAAATTGATATTGTGAAATTTTTAGATGGAAAACGGATTCCGTCGAAAATGGATGAATAAAATAAATGCAAAAGAAATTGATTTTATGAAGTTTTTCGACGAATTCCGTCGAAGATTTTTGACGGAAAATGAATTCCGTTGAAAATAGATGAATACAATAAATGCAAAAGAAATTTATTTTATGTAGTTTTTCGTCGGAAAATGGATTCCGTAGAAGATTTTTGACGAAAAATGTATTCCATCGAAAACGGATGAATAAAATAATTGCAAAAAAAATTGATTTTCTGTAGTTTTTCGTCGGAAAATGGATTCCGTAGAAGATTTTTGACGGAAAATGGATTCCGTCGAAGATTTTTGACGAAAAATGTATTCCGTCGAAAACGGATGACTAAAATAGATGCAAAGGAAATTGATTTTATGAATTTTTTCGACGAAAAATGGATTCCGTCGAAGATTTTTGACGGAAAATGTATTCCGTCGAAAATGGATGAATTAAATTAATGCAAAAGAAAATTATTTTGTGAAGTTTTTCGACGGAAAATGAATTCCGTCGAGAATGGATAAATAAAATAAATGCAAAAGAAATTGATATTGTGAAGTTTTTCGACAGAAAAAGAATTTCGTTGAAAATGGAATAATAAAATAAATGCAATAGAAATTGATTTTTTGATGTTTTTCGACGGAAAATGGATTCCGTAGAAGATTTTTGACGGAAAATGGATTCTGTCGAAGATTTTTGACGAAAAATGTATTCCGTCGAAAACGGATGACTAAAATAGATGCAAAGGAAATTGATTTTATGAATTTTTTCGACGAAAAATGGATTCCGTCGAAGATTTTTGACGGAAAATGTATTCCGTCGAAAATGGATGAATTAAATTAATGCAAAAGAAAATTATTTTGTGAAGTTTTTCGACGGAAAATGAATTCCGTCGAGAATGGATAAATAAAATAAATGCAAAAGAAATTGATATTGTGAAATTTTTCGATGGAAAACGGATTCCGTCGAAAATTGATGAATAAAATAAATGCAAAAGAAATTGATTTTATGAATTTTTTCGACGAAAAATGGATTCCGTCGAAGATTTTTGACGGAAAATGAATTCCGTTGAAAATGGATGAATAAAATAAATGCAAAAGAAATTGATTTTATTAATTTTTCGACGAAAAATGGATTCCGTTGAAGATTTTTGACGAAAAATGTATTCCGTCGAAAACAGATGAATAAAATAAATGCAAAAGAAATTGTTTTTGTGTAGTTTTTTGACGGAAAAAGAATTTCGTCGAAAACGGATTAATAAAATACATGCGAAAGAAATGGATTTTGTGAAGTTTTTCGACGGAAAATGGATTCCGTCGAAGATTTTGGACGGAAAATGAATTCCGTCAAAAATGGATGAATAAAATAAATGCAAAAGAAATTGATTTTATGAAGTTTTTCGATGGAAAATGGATTTCGTCGAAGATTTTTGACGACAAATTTTATTCCGTCGAAAATGGATAAAAAAACAAATGCAAAAGAAATTGATTTTATGAAGTTTTTCGACGGAAAATGGATTTCGTCGAAGATTTTGGACGGAAAATGAATTCCGTCGAAAATGGATGAATAAAATAAATGCAAAAGAAATTGATTTTATGAAGTTTTTCGTTGGAAAATGGATTTCGTCGAAGATTTTTGACGGAAAATGAATTCCGTCGAAAACGGATGAATAAAATAAATGCAAAAGAAATTGATTTTGTGAAGTTTTTCGATGGAAAATGTATTCCGTCGAAGATTTTTGACGGCAAATAAATTCCATCGAAAACGGATAAATAAAATAAATGCAAAAGAAATTGATTTTGTGAAGTTTTTCGATGGAAAATGTATTCCGTTGAAAACGGATGAATAAAATAAATGCGAAAGAAATTGATTTTGTGATGTTTTTCTACGGAAAATGGATTCCGTAGAAGATTTTTGACGGAAAATGGATTCCGTCGAAGATTTTTGACGGCAAATGAATTCCATCGAAAACGGATGAATAAAATAAATGCAAAAGAAATTGATTTTGTGAAGTTTTTCGACGGAAAAAGAATTTCGTCGAAAATGGATTAATAAAATAAATGCAAAAGAAATTGATTATGTGAAGTTTTTAGACGGAAAATGGATTCCGTCGAAGTTTTTTGATGGAAAATGAATTCCGTCGAAAATGGATGAATAAAATAAATGCAAAAGTAATTGATTTTGTGAAGTTTTTCGACGGAAAATGGATTCCGTCGAAGATTTTTGACGGAAAATGAATTCCGTCGAAAATGGATGAATAAAATAAATGCAAAAGAAATTGATTTTGTGAATTTTTTAAACGGAAAATAGATTCCGTCGAAGATTTTTGACGGAAAATGAATTCCGTCGAAAATAGATGAATAAAATAAATGCAAAAGAAATTGATTTTATGAAGTTTTTCGACGAAAAATGGATTCCGTTGAAGATTTTTAACGAAAAATGAATTCAGTCGAAAATGGATGAATAAAATAAATGCAAAAGAAATTGATTTTGTGAAGTTTTTCGACGGAAAATGGATTCCGTCGAAGATTTTGGACGGAAAATGAATTCCGTCGAAAATGGATGAATTAAATAAATGCAAAAGAAATTGATTTTGTGAATTTTTTCGACGGAAAATGGATTCCGTCGAAGATTTTTGACGGAAAATGAATTCCGTCGAAAATGGATGAATAAAATAAATGCAAAAGAAATTGATTTTGTGAATTTTATAAATGGAAAATAGATTCCGTCGAAGATTTTTGACGGAAAATGAATTCCGTCGAAAATGGATGAATAAAATAAATATAAAAGAAATTGATTTTGTGAATTTTTTAAACGGAAAATAGATTCCGTCGAAGATTTTGGACGGAAAAAGAATTCCGTCGAAAATGGATGAATAAAATAAAAGCAAAAGAAATTGATTTTATGAAGTTTTGCGATGGAAAATGGATTCCGTCGAAGATTTTTGACGAAAAATGTATTCCGTCGAAAACAGATGAATAAAATAAATGCAAAAGAAATTGATTTTGTGAACATTTTTTACGGAAAATGAATTCCGTCGAAAATGGATGAATAAAATAAATGCAAAAGAAACTGATTTTGTGAAGTTTTTCGACGGAAAATTGATTCCGTCGAAGATTTTTGACGGAAAATGAATTCCGTCGAAAATGGATGAATAAAATAAATGCAAAATGTAACATCCCACGTGATTAGTAAAGTACATAAGTGTATAATGATATAGATGCATGTGTAGAACTCGAATTGTTGGTTTATGTGTGGTGGCTTGCGAATTGTTTGATCTTTATCCTTGGATGAGACTAAGGTAAGTATTTAAATTAAAATCATAGGAGGGTGCATATGTAGGCATGTGAAACTTTTATTAAAATCATATGAGTAATTTGATTGTGTGTTATAGGGCTTTAGTGTTTATTGGACTTGGGAAGTGGGCTAGTGTGTGTGGACTTGTCACCTTTGGACTTGTTGTTGGGTTTTTTCTTGTGTTGGCCGATGGCCCAATGGTCCTTGGATCCATCTTGTTCAGCCCAAAGTTGTACTCACTATTATCTCCCCTAAGCCTTGTCCTACAAGGTTGTTTGTGTACCAAGGAACTTTCACATGGCAAGAGTAATCTTTTTCCCACTCATTCATGCGCATAGGAGGATGGATAAGCATTAGAAAATCTTCCAACACACCCCTTGCATGACCGCCACATCACCCTTAGCATGTGCACCATTTGACTTCAACTTCATTGCATGGAAGACACATGTACTCCTTAGCATTATTTTGGGCTGCATCCTTCCTCATTTAGGCGCACATGGAGAGGTCATAAATCAGATTTTTATGACACAAAATCTGCATTGAGTGTTGACCAAGAGAACCACCTTACACCTTCCATCATGAACCTGAAATGTGCAGATTCCTGCATGCTTTTGCAGTCCATCATGAACCAAATCTGTCCCTTGCCTCCACATGCAACAAAGGGCAGATTGCATGTGTTTTGAGTGGAGGAGAAATCTGCCAACTCCTTCCCCTCCACCTTGTGCGCATGGCTTGATTGCTTGTGCTAAAAATTCTGACTTAGGTAGCACATCATTCAGATCTAAACCTCTCCCTTTCACCTCCTTGCATGTGCCTAGAGTGTGCAAGAAGCAAGCTCTTTGCTTGTTCAAACCAAGTTTGCAGCCCCACTCTCACAAGTAATCAGATTTGTCATCCTTCCAACCTCTCCTCCCTCTCCTCTTTAAGATGTGCGCACAAGAGGGGCCTTTTCCTCACTTTGCACATTCAGCCAATTTCTCTTCCTCTTCCTCACCTTCTAGCCGAGCATTGTAGGAGCACTTGGAGAAAGAAAGACTAAGCTAACTCACCCTCCCTCACACTCTCACAGCCGTGGCCTAAGACATCAAGCAAGTGCAAGTTTTCCTTCCCTTTTTCCCTCACTGTCCAGCCTTGTTACTCACCTTGGAAGCTGTCCAAGTTGTTCCTCCTCACCATTGTATGCGCATAGACCATCTCCTAGGAAGGGTGGACTTGTTGTGTAGAAAAGCTAGGAGGTGTGGTGTGTGATCCTTGACCAAGAAGTGTGTACTTCAAGAGGTAAGCCTAGAAATTAGACCTCTTTCATTGTGTGTAACCATGTGTGTGCTTGAATGTCTCCTTGATTCTGTTTTGTTTTGGATTCAAGAATGAGCATGGTAAAAGTATAATGGTGGAGCTATTTGATGATGATTTGTATGCATAAGTTATGGAATGAAAGTCTCATGGTTATGCTTAAGTTAATGTCACTGTTTTGTATAAAAGTGCCACTGTTTTGAGGATGAATATGCCATTGTTTCAGTTTGACAAGATCACCATTTTGATGCCACTGTTTCTGCATGAAGTGCTCACTGTTTTAGTGCCTCACATGCCACTGTTTCTGCATAAAATGCTCACTGTTTTAGTACATAATGTGCCACTGTTTCTGCACAAAAAATGCTCACTGTTTTAGTACTTAATGTGCCACTGTTTCTGCATAAAATGATCACCATCTTGATGTCCAAACACTACTCTTTATGCCACTGTATTGGTGTCCAAATACTCCTAATTATGCCACTGTTTTAATGTTCAAAAATCACCATTTATGCCACTGTTTTAATGTTCAAATATCACCACTAATGCCACTGTTTTGATGATCAAATGTTACCATTCATGCCACTGTTTTCATATGCAAATAACACTACTTATGCCACTGTTTTGAGGTTCAAATGCCACTGTTTATGCCACTGTTCTAACGTTCAAATGCCACTGTTTCTGCCACTGTTTGATGCCACTGTTTCTGCCACTGTTTGATGTCCAAAGTGCCACTATTTCTGTTGAAAATGGTCACTGTTTCTGCTGTAAGGTGCCACTATTTTCCTGCTGTAAAACGTCACTGTTTCTGTCCACTGTTTTTAAGGAAAACGTCACTGTTTCTGCCCACTATTTTTAAGGAAGATATCATTGTTTTCTGCTCACTGTTTTAAAGAACAACTCACTGTTTTCTGCTCACTGTTTTAAGAACAAACGTCACTGTTTTCTGCTGTAAAAATACTGCTGTATGCTCACTGTTTTCTGCTGTAAAACGCTGCTGTATGCTCACTGTTTCTGCTGTAAATCGCCGCTGTAAATGATTGGTTGTAATTGATTTAGGTGCGCTTAAGAAGTGAGATACTTCGCTGCTGTTTGGTATTATTTAAGGCACGCAAGGTAAGTGTCAGGCGATATTACCTAATGTGACTATTGACTACTGGTATAAAGTTGTGACATGATGCTCCATACTCCGTAAAAGTAATATGTTCCTTATTATGAAAGAAAACTGCCAAAAATGTGCCGTGATGGCTATGGAAATGTGCCGTGATGGCTATATGATTATGAGGTAAAGTGGTTATGTGGCAGCATAACGTATATGACAAGTATATGTGCCGTGATGGCTATATGAAAAGTATATAAGCATGCACCTTACATCATACCGCATTTTTGTACGTTTTGTGTGTGAAAGCATAGCATGGCATGCATGTACCAAGATCATATAGGCCTTGCTTTTTTAGAATAGTTATGTACAGGACCATGTGTTTGAGCAAGCATCATATAGGCATCCCTAAGGTACCAGGGTATGGGACACTTGGCATCAGTCCGCATAGGCCCACAGTTGGAATCCACAGAGAGCTCAGGTGCCAGGAGTATTTGATTCCACTGTGAAGTGCGCGCACGACGGTGCTAAAAGCGCAAAGGAAAGGCGTTATATACGCAATATATATGAATATGATGAAAAGGAAAAAGGAAAAGGAACAAGGATATGTTGAAGTGACTGTTTATGATTTTGTGCCTAGTTAATACTGTTATATTATTGATTTTGTTGCCACACTACTGGGATTATTCTCACCCCTTTGGGGCTGCTATTTTCCTAAATGGCAGGAGGACGTAAAAGCATTTGAAGACGTGATGTTTGCTGTTGCTTGCTGATGATTGGACTTGTACTGTTGCTGTTTGATTGATTGGATGACTGTAATGCTTAATATTTTGGTACTCTTGGATGACTGTAGACTTTATCATCTCTACTTTATCTTGAACTTTATGAACAGCGGCTGTTTTGGAAAACGTTTGTGAAAGGAAGCTTTGAAAGACTTAAGTGCTGAAATTTTTACAGTGCACCTTACGGGTGGTGTTTTTAGGAGCAAACGAACTCCGATTTACTATTATTTTATATGTACGCGAAGCCCCCAACGTGCTCTTTCTAAATTACTTGAAATATTTTTTATCGTCCAAACAGAAGTGATAAGGATTTTGAAACGTTCTTCGGTTTTGAACTTAGAATAAGAATCTCTATTAGCTTATGTGACGTTAAAGACTCTAATTCCGCTTAGCAAACGATTCTCTTGGATGCATACAAGGGAGGGCGTTACACAAATTGGTATCAGAGCAGTTTGATCCATGGATTTGCTTGTGATTGATTGAATTGATTGCTGATTGTGTTTATCTGCTGATTGACTGTCTAAATGTGCTATAGTTTAAGTATGTATTAGCTAGTGTAGTTAGATTGTTTAGACCGTTCTGTGATAAGACACGGATGCATAGTTAACTTGTCCGAATTGAACTCGAGTACCTACTTGGGACTGCTGCCATAAATAACTTGCGGTGAGCCTGATCAACTCATTTCATGATATTGTGAGTGCAGAATCATGGCAGGTGGTCGCGGTTCAACTCGGGGAAGGTCTGGCGATGCGGAAGAAGATCTTATCACTACCATTGGGGGACTGGCAACGTTCATTCAGAATATGAGCCAAGAATGGCGCGACCATAGGCAACAGAATCAGAACCAACCCCCACTGCATGACAATGCAGAAGAAATTGCCCGTCGGAGGTTGAAAGACTTCCGCAACTTCCAACCACCTACCTTTGAGGGTGAAGACAACCCTGAGGCTGCAGCGAAGTGGCTGCAGATGATCGAGCATATTTTCGAACGCATGGCATGCCCGGAAGCGCAGAAAACCGATTACGCATCATACCAGCTGATGGGAGAAGCTTTGACATGGTGGACTGGTGCGAGGGCTCTGCTGAGAGCTCAGGACGTTGAACTGACGTGGGCCGTATTCAGACAAGTATTTTTGGATAAGTATTTTCCTAAAGCAATGAGAAGAATGAAGCACACTGAACTGCTGTCACTTAGGCAGGATAACATGACGGTTAATGAGTACATTGCAAAATTTGGGCAACTGATCGAGTACGCCAACTTTGACCGGAACATTTATGATGAGGAATGGCAGGTGGAGAAGTTCGAAAGCGGATTACATCCGGAAATCCGTAAACTCATTTTGACGACGGCTAATCGTACACTTCCGGAGCTCATTAATCAGAGTCGACAGGCCGAAGGAATCATTAACGAGGCCAAGAATTTGAATAAGCAACCAACGCAATTCCACGGAGGAAACCGAGCAGGCAGATTCTTCAGGACGACACCTGGTAGGGGTCGAGGCAGAGGTCCACAGTTGCAGGCGCGGCCTGGAAATTTTAAGAGGAGCAATACTGTTGGTCAATCGTCAACTGGACGGCAGGGTGCGACTGTTTGTGCTTCATGTGGAAAGAATCACTTTGGAGTTTGTCGCAAGAACAACAATGCATGTTTCAGATGCGGCCAGCAAGGACATTTTGCTTACGAATGCCCCCGAAACGCTAATCCACAGCCTACGCAAGCACGGGTGTTCACACTGGATGCGAATGAAGCGCAGAAGTTTCCCAACTTGATCAAAGGTAATGTCATTTTAAATGGTCAACCAATTTCTGTTATCTTTGATTCTGGAGCGTCTGGTTCTTTTATGGCGAAGCATACTGCTATGAGAATAGGCATCACCCCAACCTCGTTACCTTATGAGTTACACATCAGCACACCTACTGGAGGATCGTGCACAGCATCAGAGATCTGCAGAGGTGTTACTTTGCAGTATGAAGGGAACACGTATACAGTTAACTTGGTGGTCCTACCGGTATTCAATTTCGATGTGATTATCGGTATGGACTGGTTGACGGAAAACGGGATAACGTTGGACTGTCGAGCAGGGAAAGTCGTTGTTCCTGCGAAAGATGGTAATTTTCAACCTTTCTCTCTCATTTCTTTATTACAAGTTAGAAAAGAGCTCCGCAAGGGAGCAGCAGGGTATCTTTTGTCGATCGAGGCTGAGACCTCGATTGACAATCAAATTCAGAATGTACCTGTAGTTAGAGAATTCGAGGAGGTATTCCCGGATGAAATACCTCGATTGCCTCCTCATAGGGAAATAGAATTTTCTATCGAACTTGTTCCTGGAGTTGGACCAATCTCCATTGCTCCGTATCGCATGGCGCCTTTGGAACTTCGCGAGTTGAAGAAGCAGATAGAAGAACTTTTGGCAAAGGAATTCATCAGACCGAGTACTTCTCCATGGGGTGCTCCAGCCATCTTGATTAAGAAGAAGGATGGAAGTCTACGTCTGTGTGTAGATTACCGACAGCTGAACAAAGTTACGGTGAAGAATAAGTATCCGTTACAAAGGATCGACGATTTGATGGACCAGCTGAGAGGAGCCAGAGTCTTTTCCAAGATAGATTTACGATCGGGATACCATCAGATCCGGGTCAAACCGGAGGATATTCCGAAAACAGCTTTTAGGACTCGTTATGGGCACTACGAATATCAGGTGATCCCATTCGGACTTACGAATGCTCCAGCGGTATTCATGGACTACATGAACCGCATCTTCCGCCCATTCCTTGATCAGTTTGTTATTGTGTTTATCGATGATATTCTGATTTACTCTGTTAATGAAGAGCTGCACGCGGAACATCTGAGGATTGTCTTGCAAATCTTGAAAGAGAAGCAGTTGTACGCGAAGTGGTCGAAGTGCGAGTTTTGGCTTAAAGAGGTCCAGTTTCTGGGCCATGTCATTTCAACAGAAGGCATCGCGGTGGACCCCAGCAAAGTTGAAGCTATCATGAATTGGGAACGACCCAAGACTGTCACTGAAGTAAGAAGTTTCTTAGGTCTTGCTGGATATTATCGAAGGTTTATCCAGAATTTCTCTCAGATAGTGCAACCTCTTACCCGTCTCACTCGGAAGGATAAGCCTTTTGAGTGGACTGAAGCTTGTGAAGAATGTTTCATGGAACTGAAGAGCAGGTTAACAAGTGCTCCCGTACTCACGATTCCGGATCCTACCCGAAAGTTCGAAGTATACTGTGATGCGTCGCTGAAAGGACTTGGATGCGTGTTGATGCAGGATCGTATGGCGGTAGCTTATGCATCTCGACAACTTAAGCCTCACGAAGAAAATTATCCTACGCACGATTTGGAGTTAGCAGCTATAGTGTTCGCACTTAAAATCTAGAGGCACCACTTGTATGGTTCGCAGTTTGACGTGTTCAGCGATCACAAGAGTCTGAAGTACTTGTTCGAAGAAAATTATCCTACGCACGATTTGGAGTTAGCAGCTATAGTGTTCGCACTTAAAATCTAGAGGCACCACTTGTATGGTTCGCAGTTTGACGTGTTCAGCGATCACAAGAGTCTGAAGTACTTGTTCGATCAGAAGGAGCTGAATATGCGGCAACGACGGTGGATGGAATTTCTGAAGGACTATGATTTTGAACTTAAATACCACCCAGGAAAGGCAAACGTGGTAGCTGACGCCCTGAGTAGGAAGACACTGCACACTGCAACTCTGATGATGGAAGAACTGAAATTGTTTGAGGCCTTTCGAGATTTGAACTTATCTGTAGACGAGAGAGGGAATAGCATAAGATTGGGAAATATAAAGGTAGAGAATGAATTGATCAGTAGAATTAAGGAGGCTCAGAAAGATGAAGAGTTAGTCCGCGATTTGGTTGGCAACCAAGGTGTATTAAAGGATGAGAATGATATTTGGAGATTCCAAGGCCGGTTAGTTGAGCCGAATGAAGAGTTGAAGCAAGAAGTTTTGCAGGAGGCTCATAAGGGTAAGTATGCAGTTCATCCTGGATCCACAAAGATGTACCATGATTTGAAGACCTCGTTTTGGTGGCCGGGTATGAAGCGTGATATTGCTGAATATGTATCTCGATGCCTAACTTGTCAGAAGGTGAAGTACGAACATCAGAAACCTTCGGGACTCCTTCAACCTTTGGAGATTCCCGAATGGAAGTGGGACAGTATCGCGATGGATTTTGTAGTTGGACTTCCTCGGACGCGAGAAGGATATGATGCTATCTGGGTGATTGTCGATCGTTTAACGAAGTCAGCACATTTCTTGCGTGTTAGAACCACGTATAATACAGAGAGGCTTGCCAGAATTTATCTGCAGGAGATTGTGAAGCTGCACGGAGTTCCTACGAGTATTGTCAGTGATCGTGATCCCAAGTTTACATCTAAGTTCTGGGAATCTTTTCAAAGAGCATTAGGGACCCACTTGAGATTGAGTACTGCTTACCATCCGCAGACCGATGGACAGACGGAACGCACCATTCAAGCATTAGAGGACATGTTACGAGCATGTGTTCTGGAGTTAGGAGGCAGCTGGGATAATTATCTTTCTTTGATTGAATTTGCTTACAACAATAGTTACCACTCCAGTATTCAGATGGCACCGTATGAAGCTTTGTATGGGAGAAAATGCAGATCCCCTTTATGCTGGACTGAAGTGGGTGAGCGAAGTATGTTAGGACCTGATCTAATTCAAGAAACATCCGAACAGGTAAAGAAGATTCGGGAAAATATGTAAAGGGCTCAGGCCAGGCAGAAGAGTTATTACGACAAGCGTCATAAGCCCCTATCTTTCGAAGTCGGAGACCATGTATTTTTGAGAATCACGCCTACAGCGGGACTCGGAAGGAGAATGGGAGTAAAGAAGTTGAGTCCACGGTACCTAGGACCATATCTGATAATGGACCGGATTGGAGAGTCTGCATACCGGTTGGCTTTACCACCCAATCTGTCAGGAATTCACAATGTATTTCATGTGTCGCAGCTACGGAGGTATCTCTCCGGTCCATCTCACGTGTTACAGCCGGAAGAAGTGGAATTAAAGGACAATCTGACGTATCAAGTGCAACCGTTCCAAATTCTTGAAAGATCCATCAAGCGACTCCGTTCTAAAGAGATTCCTTTGGTGAAAGTATTGTGGAACAACAGATCGGCAGCTGAAGCCACTTGGGAACGCGAGGACGACATTCAGAATCGCTATCCAGAACTGTTTAACTCTTAAGTAAGTTTATTTTGCGGACAAAATTCCTATTTGGTGGGGAGAGTGTAACATCCCACGTGATTAGTAAAGTACATAAGTGTATAATGATATAGATGCATGTGTAGAACTCGAATTGTTGGTTTATGTGTGGTGGCTTGCGAATTGTTTGATCTTTATCCTTGGATGAGACTAAGGTAAGTATTTAAATTAAAATCATAGGAGGGTGCATATGTAGGCATGTGAAACTTTTATTAAAATCATATGAGTAATTTGATTGTGTGTTATAGGGCTTTAGTGTTTATTGGACTTGGGAAGTGGGCTAGTGTGTGTGGACTTGTCACCTTTGGACTTGTTGTTGGGTTTTTTCTTGTGTTGGCCGATGGCCCAATGGTCCTTGGATCCATCTTGTTCAGCCCAAAGTTGTACTCACTATTATCTCCCCTAAGCCTTGTCCTACAAGGTTGTTTGTGTACCAAGGAACTTTCACATGGCAAGAGTAATCTTTTTCCCACTCATTCATGCGCATAGGAGGATGGATAAGCATTAGAAAATCTTCCAACACACCCCTTGCATGACCGCCACATCACCCTTAGCATGTGCACCATTTGACTTCAACTTCATTGCATGGAAGACACATGTACTCCTTAGCATTATTTTGGGCTGCATCCTTCCTCATTTAGGCGCACATGGAGAGGTCATAAATCAGATTTTTATGACACAAAATCTGCATTGAGTGTTGACCAAGAGAACCACCTTACACCTTCCATCATGAACCTGAAATGTGCAGATTTCTGCATGCTTTTGCAGTCCATCATGAACCAAATCTGTCCCTTGCCTCCACATGCAACAAATGAAGGATTTTTGGGCAGATTGCATGTGTTTTGAGTGGAGGAGAAATCTGCCAACTCCTTCCCCTCCACCTTGTGCGCATGGCTTGATTGCTTGTGCTAAAAATTCTGACTTAGGTAGCACATCATTCAGATCTAAACCTCTCCCTTTCACCTCCTTGCATGTGCCTAGAGTGTGCAAGAAGCAAGCTCTTTGCTTGTTCAAACCAAGTTTGCAGCCCCACTCTCACAAGTAATCAGATTTGTCATCATTCCAACCTCTCCTCCCTCTCCTCTTTAAGATGTGCGCACAAGAGGGGCCTTTTCCTCACTTTGCACATTCAGCCAATTTCTCTTCCTCTTCCTCACCTTCTAGCCGAGCATTGTAGGAGCACTTGGAGAAAGAAAGACTAAGCTAACTCACCTTCCCTCACACTCTCACAGCCGTGGCCTAAGACATCACGCAAGTGCAAGCTTTTCTTCTCTTTTTCCCTCACTGTCCAGCCTTGCTACTCAACCTTGGAAGCTGTCCAAGTTGTCCTCCTCCTCACCATTTGAGCGCACAAGTCATCTCCTAGGAAGGGTGACTTGTTGTGTAGAAAAGCTAGGAGGTGTGGTGTGTGATCCTTGACCAAGAAGTGTGTGCTACAAGAGGTAAGCCTAGAACTTAGACCTCTTTCATTGTGTAACCATGTGTGTGCTTGAATGTCTCCTTGATTATGTGTGGTTTTGGATTCAAGAATGAGCATGGTAAAAGTATAATGGTGATGATAACTTGTGTGCTTTCATTATTGATGATGATTTCTTTAAGCCTTATAGCACATTGCATGATATTATGGAATGAAAGTCTCATGGTTATGCTTGAGTTAATGCCACTATTTCTGTATGAATGTGCCACTGTTTTGAGGATAAATATGCCACTGTTTCTGTTTGACAAGATCACCATTTTGAAGCCACTATTTCTGCATAAAATGCTCACTGTTTTAGTGCCTCACATGCCACTGTTTCTGCATAAAATGCTCACTGTTTTAGTGCCTCACATGCCACTGTTTCTGCATAAAATGCTCACTGTTTTGGTGCATCACATGCCACTGTTTCTGCACAAAAAATGCTCACTGTTTTAGTACTTGATGTGCCACTGTTTCTGCATAAAATGATCACCATCTTGATGTCCAAACACAACTACTTATGCCACTGTTTTAATGTCCAAAAATCACTATTTATGCCACTGTTTTAATGTCCAAAATCACTATTTATGCCACTGTTTTAATGTTCAAAGATCACTACTAATGCCACTGTTTTAATGTTCAAATATCACCACTAATGTCACTGTTTTGATGATCAAATGTTACCATTCATGCCACTGTTTTGATGTGCAAATAACATTACTTATGCCACTGTTTTGAGGTTCAAATGCCATTGATTATGTCACTGTTTTAACGTTCAAATGTCACTGTTTCTGCCACTGTTTGATGCCACTGTTCTGCCACTGTTTTTGATGTCCAAAATGCCACTGTTTCTGTTTGAAAACGTTCACTGTTCTGCTGTAAGGTGCTACTGTTTTCCTGCTGTAAAACGTCACTGTTTCTGCCCACTGTTTTTAAGGAAAACGTCACTGTTTCTGCCCACTGTTTTTAAGGAAAACGTCACTGTTTTCTGCTCACTGTTTTAAAGAACAACTCACTGTTTTCTGCTCACTGTTTTAAGAACAAACGTCACTGTTTTCTGCTGTAAAACACTGCTGTATGCTCACTGTTTTCTGCTATAAAACGCTGCTGTATGCTCACTGTTTCTGCTGTAAATCGCCGCTGTAAATGATTGGTTGTAATTGATTTAGGTGCGCTTAAGAAGTGAGATACTTCGCTGCTGTTTGGTATTGTTTAAGGCACACAAGGTAAGTGTCAGGCGATATTACCTAATGTGACTATTGACTACTGGTATAAAGTTGTGACATGATGCTCCATACTCCGTAAAAGTAATATGTTCCTTATTATGAAAGAAAACTGCCAAATCTGCCGTGTTTGTGTCAATTTGCCACCCCTAGTATAAAGTTGTGACATGATGTTATGATGAAAGAAAACTGCCAAGAATGTGCCGTGATGGCTATATGATTATGAGGTAAAGTTGTTATGTGGCAGCATAACGTATATGACAAGTATATGTGCCGTGATGGCTATATGAAAAGTATATAAGCATGCACCTTACATCATACCGCATTTTTGTACGTTTTGTGTGTGAAAGCATAGCATGGCATGCATGTACCAAGATCATATAGGCCTTGCTTTTTAGAATAGTTATGTACAGGACCATGTGTTTGAGCAAGCATCATATAGGCATCCCTAAGGTACCAGGGTATGGGACACTTGGCATCAGTCCGCATAGGCCCACAGTTGGAATCCACAGGAGCTCAGGTGCCAGGAGTATTTGATTCCACTGTGAAGTGCGCGCACGACGGTGCTAAAAGCGCAAAGGAAAGGCGTTATATACGCAATATATATGAATATGATGAAAAGGAAAAAGGAAAAGGAACAAGGATATGTTGAAGTGACTGTTTATGATTTTGTGCCTAGTTAATACTGTTATATTATTGGTTTTGTTGCCACACTACTGGGATTATTCTCACCCCTTTGGGGCTGCTATTTTCCTAAATGGCAGGAGGACGTAAAAGCATTTGAAGACGTGATGTTTGCTGTTGCTTGCTGATGAATGGACTTGTACTGTTGCTGTTTGATTGATTGGATGACTGTAATGCTTAATATTTTGGTACTCTTGGATGACTGTAGATTTTATGTACAGGAAAACGTTTGTGAAAGGAATTTTTGAAAGACTTAAGTGCTGAAATTTTTACAGTGCACCTTACGGGTGGTGTTTTTATGAGCAAACGAACTCCGATTTACTATTATTTTATATGCACGCGAAGCCCCCAACGTGCTCTTTCTAAATCACTTGAAATATTTTTTATCGTCCAAACAGAAGTGATAAGGATTTTGAAACGCTCTTCGGATTTGTATTTAGAATAAGAATCTCTGATTAACTTATGTGACGTTAAAGACTCTAATTCCGCTTAGCAAACGACTCTCTTGGATGCATACAAGGGAGGGCGTTACACTAATTGGTATCAGAGCAGTTTGATCCATGGATTTGCTTGTGATTGATTGAATTGATTGTTGATTGTGTTTATCTGCTGATTGACTGTCTAAGTATGCTATAGTTGTTTGGATATTAACTCGGGTAGTTAGATTGTTTAGATCGTTCTGTGATAAGACACTGATGCATAGTTAACTTATCCGAATTGAACCCGAGTACCTACTTGGGACTGCTGCCATAAATAACTTGCGGTGAGCCTGATCAACTCATTTCATGATATTGTGAGTGCAGAATCATGGCAGGTGGTCGCGGTTCAACTCGGGGAAGGTCTGGCGATGCGGAAGAGGATCTTATCACTACCATTGGGGGACTGGCAACGTTCATCCAGAATATGAGCCAAGAATGGCGCGACCATAGGCAACAGAACCAGAACCCACCGCCACTGCATGAAAATGCAGAAGAAATTGCCCGTCGAAGGTTGAAAGACTTCCGCAACTTCCAACCACCTATTTTTGAGGGTGAAGACAACCCCGAGGCTGCAGCGAAGTGGCTGCAGATGATTGAGCACATTTTCGAACGCATGGCATGTCCGGAAGCGCAGAAGACCGATTACGCATCGTACCAGCTGATGGGAGAAGCTTTAACATGGTGGACTGGTGCGAGGGCTCTGTTGAGAGCTCAGGACGTTGAACTGACGTGGGTCGTATTCAGACAAGTCTTTTTGGATAAGTATTTTCCTAAAGCAATGAGAAGAATGAAGCACACTGAACTGTTGTCACTCAGGCAGGATAACATGTCGGTCAATGAGTACATTGCAAAATTTGGGCAGCTGATCGAGTACGCCAACTTTGACCGGAACATTTATGATGAGGAATGGCAGGTGGAGAAATTCGAAAGCGGATTACATCCGGAAATCCGTAAGCTCATATTGACAACGGCTAATCGTACACTTCCGGAGCTCATTAATCAGAGTCGTCAGGCCGAAGGAATCATCAATGAGGCCAAGAATTTGAACAAGCAACCAGCACAATTCCACGGAGGAAACCGAGCAGGCAGATTCTTCAGGACGGCACCTGGTAGGGGTCGAGGCAGAGGCCCGCAGTTGCAGGCACGGCCTGGAAATTTCAAGAGAAGCAATACTGTTGGTCAATCATCGACTGGACGGCAGGGTGCGACTGTTTGTGCTACATGTGGTAAGAACCACTTTGGAGTTTGTCGCAAGAGCAACAATGCGTGTTTCAGATGTGGCCAGCAAGGACATTTTGCTTACGAATGCCCCCAGAAAGCTAATCAACAGCCTACGCAAGCACGGGTGTTCACACTGGATGCGAACGAAGCGCAGAAATATCCCAACTTGATCAAAGGTAATGTCACTTTAAATGGTCACCCAATTTCTGTTATCTTTGATTCTGGAGCGTCTGGCTCTTTTATGGCAAAGCACACTGCTATGAGAATAGGCATCACCCCAACCCCGTTACCTTATGAGTTACACATCAGTACTCCTACTGGAGGATCGTGTACAGCCTCAGAGATCTGCAGAGGTGTTATTTTGCAGTATGAAGGGAACACGTATACAGTTAACTTGGTGGTCCTACCGGTATTCAATTTCGATGTGATTATCGGTATGGACTGGTTGACGAAAAACGGGATAACGTTGGACTGTCGAGCGGGGAAAGTCGTTGTTCCTGCGAAAGATGGTAATTTTCAACCTTTTTCTCTCATTTCTTTATTACAAGTTAGAAAAGAGCTCCGCAAGGGAGCAGCAGGGTATCTTTTGTCGATCGAGGCTGAGACCTGGGTTGACAATCAAATTCAGAATGTACCTGTAGTTAGAGAATTCGAGGAGGTATTCCCGGATGAAATACCTCGATTGCCTCCTCATAGGGAAATAGAATTTTCTATCGAACTGGTTCCCGGAGTTGGACCAATCTCCATTGCTCCGTATCGCATGGCGCCTTTGGAACTTCGCGAGTTGAAGAAGCAGATAGAAGAACTTTTGGCAAAGGAATTCATCAGACCGAGTACCTCTCCATGGGGTGCTCCAGCCATCTTGATTAAGAAGAAGGACGGAAGTCTACGTCTGTGTGTAGATTACCGACAGCTGAACAAAGTTACGGTGAAGAATAAGTATCCGCTACCGAGGATCGATGATTTGATGGACCAGCTGAGAGGAGCCAGAGTCTTTTCCAAGATAGATTTACGATCGGGATACCATCAAATCCGGGTCAAACCGGAGGATATTCCGAAAACAGCTTTTAGGACTCGTTATGGGCACTACGAATATCAGGTGATCCCATTCGGACTTACAAATGCTCCAGCGGTATTCATGGACTACATGAACCGCATCTTCCGCCCATTTCTTGATCAGTTTGTCATTGTGTTTATCGACGATATTCTGATTTACTCTACTAATGAAGAGCTGCATGCGGAACATTTGAGGATTGTCTTGCAAATCTTGAAAGAGAAGCAGTTGTACGCGAAGTGGTCGAAGTGCGAGTTTTGGCTTAAAGAGGTCCAGTTTCTGGGCCATGTCATTTCAACATAAGGTATTGCTGTGGACCCCAGCAAGGTTGAAGCTGTCATGAATTGGGAACGACCCAAGACTGTCACTGAAGTAAGAAGTTTGTTAGGTCTTGCTGGATATTATCGAAGGTTCATCCAGAATTTCTCTCAGATAGTGCAACCTCTTACCCGTCTCACTCGGAAGGATAAGCCTTTTGAGTGGACTGAAGCTTGTGAAGAATGTTTCATGGAATTGAAGAGCAGGTTAACAAGTGCTCCCGTACTCACGATTCCGGACCCTACCCGAAAGTTCGAAGTATACTGTGATGCGTCGCTGAAAGGACTTGGATGCGTGTTGATGCAGGATCGTATGGCGGTAGCTTATGCATCTCGACAACTTAAGCCTCACGAAGAAAATTATCCTACGCATGATTTGGAGTTAGCAGCTATAGTGTTCGCACTTAAAATCTGGAGGCACCACTTGTATGGTTCGCAGTTCGACGTGTTCAGCAATCACAAGAGTCTGAAGTACTTGTTCGATCAGAAGGAGCTGAATATGCGGCAACGACGGTGGATGGAATTTCTGAAGGACTATGAGTTTGAACTTAAATACCACCCAGGAAAGGCAAACGTGGTAGCTGACGCCCTGAGCAGGAAGACACTGCACACTGCAACTCTGATGATGGAAGAACTGAAATTGTTTGAGGCCTTTCGAGACTTGAATTTATCTGTAGACGAGAGAGGGCATAGCATAAGATTGGGAAATATAAAGGTGGAGAATGAGTTGCTCAGTAGAATTAAGGAGGCTCAGAGAGATGAAGAGTTAGTCCGTGAAGTGGTTGGCAATCAAGATGTAGTAAGGGATGAGAATGATATTTGGAGATTCCAAGGCCGGTTAGTTGTGCCGAATGAAGAGTTGTCATCATGAGCACATGCAAGGGGTTCTCTTGGTCAACACTCAATGCAGATTTTGTGTCATAAAAATCTGATTTTGGAGCTTCCCTTGTGCGCACATGATGAGGAGGATGCAGCCCAAAATAATGCTAAGGAGTACATGTGTCTTCCATGCAATGAAGTTGAAGTCAAATGGTGCACATGCTAAGGGTGATGTGGCGGTCATGCATGGGGAAAGTTGGAAGATTTTCTAAGTCCTATCTACTCTCTTATGCGCATGGATGAGGAGGGAAAAGATTACTCTTGCCATGTGGAAGTCCCTTGATACACAAGACACCCTTGTTGGACAAAGCTTAAGGGAGATAAGAGTGGACAAAACCTTGGGCTGAACTAGATTGATCCAAAAGCCTCCTTGGGCCATCGGCCAACACATATAATGGATCCAATAAGACAAGTCTAAAGGTGACAAGTCCACACACTAGCCCACTTCCCAAGTCCATCAAGGATAAAACCATTTGCTGAATTTCCTATACTTTTCAAAAACCTTGCTGCCTTGTAAAATCAGTATAAAATCGAATTCAGCTACGATAAAAAATATTCCAAGTTTCTGAAAAACTAGACATCCGGGGCATCGTGTACATATAAATTATGCGCGATTCCGAGGTGAATAGCCCCACGGAACAGAACACGTAAGTTGCTTGTGAATTCTGTCCGTTTTCTGGAAAACAGGCTGTAAGGCGAAGCTTATTAAAATTCGTACAGATTTCGTATAAAAATGAAACCTGCACAGTTTGAAAGTACATTCCCGGGGCTTCGCGTGCATATAAATTATGTCTCATTTGAAGGTCCGTAGCCCCGGAACGACAAAATTTAAGATGCTCCGAAAAACCAGTTTTCAACATAACACAGCCCTTCAATTAACAATTCAGAATTTTGACTGTTCCAAAACATTTTCAAAATTTAAACCACATGAGACTCCAAACTAACATAATAATCCAACTATAAATCATCTCCTTCACATAGTACAGTCATCCACCATATCATAACAGCCAACAGTTCAACTAACGGCACAATTGGTAGCACAAGAAACAAGCATCTTTAAATCAAACCTTCCGATATTCTTTCGTCATCCTGCCATTTTACATCAAGAAAAACAGCAGCCCCAAAGGGGTGAGAAATATATCCCAGTAAGTGGTGACAAAACCAAATGCCAAAAGCATTTGCTAGATACTGAACTGGTATACATAAACAAGCTAAACATATTTTTACATATCAAGCTGAGATATTCTTATGCATATCAAGCTAAACAAACTGATACATATGTTGCCAAGATGCTAAACAGAACGCGTATATAACGCCAAAATGTACGTTCATAGCACTATTGTGCACGTACTATCAAGCTTAAATATATTTATGCATATGCTGCCAAGATGCTAAACAGAACGCGTATATAACGCCAAAACGTACGTAATTCGCATCGTCATGCGCGTACCATCAAAGACAGTGGAAAACAACCTCCCTTAATGGCTCCTTGGAGGGTTCCAACTGTATCCTAAGCGGACGAAGCCAATGTCCCAAAACCCCGGTACCAAGGGGGATGCCTACATGATGCATGCTCAAACATATGCTTAGTTTTCGAAAACATATTCGGTTCTAAACCTGAAATTTATGCATGGATGCTGTGTCATGATTCACACGCAGCATACAAATAAAATTATGAATGCACATGCATGACTAAATCATATCAAGACTTGGCAGCTGCAACAAATGTAATATCAAGATATTCAAGATTCCAAAACTAACATATCTCAAGTATACCAAAAATATGGAGCTACGGTCAAACCTCGTGCTCCTACTAGCATTCAAGAAGGTAGTGTCAGAGCACTTACCTTGGCACTTTAGCCATGTAAATGAAGCATTCCACCATTATCCAAACAACCACCAATTCAGTCCACATTCAAAGAATTTGCGCACCTAATATTCAATTATACCAAATCAGAATTTTACATGATTTTTCCTATTATTCACAATGGTTTCTATGCTTCTAGTCCTTGTACCTTAATTAAATCATGAGGTCACTATAATAGTTATTTTTCTGCCCTTAAACCTATTCATTCCTAGCTTGAACTATCATTTTCCCAAGGTACACAACGTGCATAAGTTCAGTTTTAAGGCTTCTCTTAGTGGATAATTTTCTGACTTCGTCTCAATTTATTAACTTGTTACAGCAACAATACTTAAGGCTTTCCCTACCTGCAGATTCGGTTTTCCTAGTCCTTAAACCACATGAATATTCTGACTTAGGTTACTTCACAAATTTGTCAACAGCGAGGAGTCCAAGTTTCAAAAACATTTCTTTGAATGATTAAGTGGTAAGTCCAAATCGGTCTACAAGGGCAGAATTGATGAATAAAAAAAAACAAGAGAGAATATTTTCAGGTTCTACATGTGATGGCCGAATATGGAGGCAAGACTAAGGAATGATAAAACCATCTGAACTCATGCCAACTCCCACTAACCTCTAGGGTGCTAAAAACTACAGCATGCTGTTTTCATTTAATATCCCTTTAATTTATAACTCCCATGTATTAAGTCTTAGCGCTACTTGAAAAGGCAGAATTAAACGAAGAATACTAACCAAAATAAAATTGCTTTCCTATATGCAAGTGGAGGCCAAACTACATAAACCAGGATAAGAGTGACACCACAAAAACTCCCTAAGATATTAATGTAACCGAAACAGAGAGGTGAGAATGAGACTTGAGGTTTCGACATTACCTCTTAGAAGTACATCCAGCTAGAAAATCATTTCCGGAACAACAGCCTTCTTCATCCAATGATCCAAGTAATTGATTCCCATCGTATACATGGAAGGAGAAACTCAACCACAACCGAGTCCTCCTAGAGCTGAGTTAAACAGCGCACAAGGGAACAGAAAAACGATGCTAGGCTTGGTCCCAAACTGCATGCAACAGAAATCAGCACCAAATCGGACCAAAGCAAGTGTGTACAAAGCAAAGCTTGGTCATAATCTACTGAAGAAGAAAGGACAGGAATCAGCGATGAGCTCCTCACTTCCTTGCCGATGGACGTTCGGTTGGAAAGGGAAGGAATAGAAGAATGGAATGTTATAGTCTGTATACTGAATGCTAAGTCCAGGATTCAAGTTGTCTTTCCCTCAAAGAGCGCCCAAACTGCAAAAATGAAGGAGAGTTTGAATTTGTTTACCTACACATATGTGTATAACGAATTCCCCATTCGAACAGTAGCCGGTCCTGCACTATTCCGATGCTTCAAGAGGATGATTCCAACAGCATGTGAGGGAAAGATTGGTTCATTTACAGCTGAAACAATTACATTAACGGAACCTTGACTCAGAACCGATCCACACAAGAAACAAGAATAGTGGAAGGTTACCACACCTCCTTGGGGGGGTCTCGGCCGAAACATGGGAAGGAATGGAGAGTGGCTCAAAGCAACTGCATGCAGTGGAAGATCTTAATTAACCGTTGAAAGAAGAAGATGAACAAAGAAGTGGATGGGATACTATACCTCTTGACCATTTGGTACCCGGCCGACTAGAGAAAAGAAGAAGGAAGTATGTCTCAAAGGTTGATTTTCTATGGTTATGGTTTGATGGAAGAAGAGAGCTATGTTCAGATTGTGACTGGTTTGGTTTGATGATCTCTCAACACATAGAGGAACTCAACAAGGATCGACTGTTAGACTAAAAGTCCCTTGGTTAAAAGGGAAATGGCCGATACATGCAGAAGAAGAAAAACATTCAATTGTCCCAAGGTTGGTACAAGTGGCGGACATGCAGGAGAGTTGGAAGGCATGTGGCGGTCATACAAGGAAAATGGGAGGCAAGTGGCGGACATGCAAGGAGAAATGGAAGGCAAGTGTCACGCATGCAAGATGTTAATGATAAGTTGCCAAGTGTGGAACCTAAACCAACCAAGGGCAGCCTTTGGTATCACCTATGCGCATGAGGGGGGATAAAGAATGATGGCTGGTTACTGTTATTGAATGGAATCTGATCAGACTTTGCTTTATCTCTTTTTTCTCTTTTCTAGGCGCACCATTGAGGAATATGAATTGGTTCCATAATTTTATTTAATCCCATCCTAGCATATACAAAAGTAAAATTCTAAATTAAATATCCTATAAATAAGGTTATAGTTAGACGGGATGTTACACTCTCCCCAACTTGTTTGGAAGTTTGTCCCCAAACTTCACCTTACCATCCTAAAATTTGTCTAAGTCTCCCACACCTACCTCCTATCTAGACTTCGATCTTATTGACTAAAATCATAACAAAATTCCTCATTCCAACCTCCCTTGTAACATATATAGCCACGTTTGCCTTCATCATTCCAACCTCTCCTCCCTCTCCTCTTTAAATGGTGCGCACAAGAGGGCTGTCCTCACTTTACAAGTGCAGCCAACTTTCCTTCCTCTTCCTCACCTTCTAGCCGAGCATTGTAGGAGCACTTGGAGAAAGAAAGACTAAGCTAACTCACCCTCCCTCACACTCTCACAGCCGTGGCCTAAGACATCAAGCAAGTGCAAGTTTTCCTTCTCTTTTTCCCTCACTGTCCAGCCTTGTTACTCACCTTGGAAGCTGTCCAAGTTGTTCCTCCTCACCATTTGGGCGCACAAGTCATCTCCTAGGAAGGGTGACCGTGTTGTTGGTAGAACTAGAAGGGTGTGGTGTGTGATCCTTGACCAAGAAGTGTGTGCTTCAAGAGGTAAGCCTAGAACTTAGACCTTTTTCATTGTGTGTAACCATGTGTGTGCTTGAATGTCTCCTTGATTCTGTTTTGTTTTGGATTCAAGAATGAGCATGGTAAAAGTATAATGGTGGAGCTATTTCATGATGATTTGTATGCTTAAGTTATGGAATGAAAGTCCTATGGTTATGCTTGATTTGATGCCACTGTTTTGTATAAAAATGCCACTGTTTTGAGGATTAATAGGCCACTGTTTCGGTTTGACAAGATCACCATTTTGATGCCACTATTTCTGCACACAATGCTCACTGTTTTAGTGCCTCACATGCCACTGTTTCTGCATAAAATGCTCACTGTTTTAGTGCCTCACATGTCACTGTTTATGCACAAAAATGCTCACTATTTTAGTACTTAATGTGCCACTGTTTCTGCATAAAATGATCACCATTTTGATGTCCAAACACAACTCTTTATGCCACTGTTTTGATGTTTAAAAATCATTATTTATGCCACTGTTTTAATGTTCAAAAATCACTATTCATACCACTGTTTTAATGTTCAAAAATCACTACTAATGCCACTGTTTTGATGTGCAAATATCACCACTAATGCCACTGTTTTAATGTTCAAATGCTACCATTCATGCCACTGTTTTGATGTGCAAATACCACTACTTATGTCACTATTTTAACGTTCAAATGTCACTGTTTCTGCCACTGTTGATGCCACTGTTCTGCCACTGTTTGATGTCCAAAATGCCACTGTTTCTGTTTGAAAACGTTCACTGTTCTGCTGTAAGATATTACTGTTTTCCTGCTGTAAAACGTCACTGTTTCTGCCCACTGTTTTTAAGGAAAACGTCACTGTCCTGCCCACTGGTTTTAAGGAAAACGTCACTGTTTTTTGCTCACTGTTTTAAAGAACAACTCACTGTTTTCTGCTCACTGTTTTAAGAACAAACGTCACTGTTTTCTGCTATAAAACTCTGCTGTATGCTCACTGTTTTCTGCTGTAAAACGCTGCTGTATGCTCACTGTTTTCTACTGTAAAACATTACTGTATGCTCACTGTTTCTGCTGTAAATCGCCGCTGTAAATGATTGGTTGTAATTGATTTAGGTGCGCTTAAGAAGTGAGATACTTCGCTGCTGTTTGGTATTATTTAAGGCACGCAAGGTAAGTGTCAGGCGATATTACCTAATGTGACTATTGACTACTGGTATAAAGTTGTGACATGATGCTCCATACTCCGTAAAAGTAATATGTTCCTTATTATGAAAGAAAACTGCCAAGAATGTGCCGTGATGGCTATATGATTATGAGGTAAAGTTGTTATGTGGCAGCATAACGTATATGAAAAGTATATGTGCCGTGATGGCTATATGAAAAGTATATGAGCATGCACCTTACATCATACTGCATTTTTATACGTTTTGTGTGTGTGAAAGCATAGCATGGCATGCATGTACCAAGATCATATAGGCCTTGCTTTTTAGAATAGTTATGTACAGGACCATGTGTTTGAGCAAGCATCATATAGGCATCCCTAAGGTACCAGGGTATGGGACACTTGGCATCATTCCGCATAGGCCCACAGTTGGAACCCACAGAGAGCTCAGGTGCCATGAGTATTTGATATCCACTGTGAAGTGCGCGCACGACGGTGCTAAAAGCGCAAAGGAAAGGCGTTATATACGCAATATATATGAATATGATGAAAAGGAAAAAGGAAAAGGAACAAGGATATGTTGAAGTGACTGTTGATGATTTTGTGCCTAGTTAATACTGTTATATTATTGGTTTTGTTGCCACACTACTGGGATTATTCTCACCCCTTCGGGGCTGCTATTTTCTTAAATGGCAGGAGGACGTAAAAGCATTTGAAGGAGTGATGTTTGCTGTTGCTTGCTGATGAATGGACTTGTACTGTTGCTGTTTGATTGACTGGATGACTGTAATGCTTAATATTTTGGTACTCTTGGATGACTGTAGACTTTATCATCTCTATTTTACCTTGAACTTTTATGAACAGCGGCTGTTTTGGAAAACGTTTGTGAAAGGAATTTTTGAAAGACTTAAGTGCTGAAATTTTTACAGTGCACCTTACGGGTGGTGTCTCTATGAGCAAACGAACTCCGATTTACTATTATTTTATATGTACGCGAAGCCCCCAACGTGCTCTTTCTAAATCACTTGAAATATTTTTTATCGTCCAAGCAGAGGTGATAAGAATTTTGAAACGCTCTTCGGATTTGTATTTAGAATAAGAATTTCTATAGTAGCTTATGTGACGTTAAAGACTCTAATTCCGCTTAGCAAACGACTCTCTTGGATGCATACAAGGGAGGGCGTTACATTACGTGGGATGTTACACTCTCCCCACCAAAATAGAATTTTGTCCGCAAAATTAGATTTACTTGCTAAGTAAACAGTTCAGGATAACGTTTCCGTGTTTCATCTTCACGTTCCCAAGTGGCTTCGTATGTTGATTTATTGTTCCACAACACTTTCACCACAGGTATCTCCTTGGAACGGAGTTGTTTAACAGATCTCTCGAGAATTCGATACGGCTGAACATGATACGTCAAATTCTCTTTTAACTCAACCTCCTCCGGCTGTAGCACATGAGATTGATCAGAGAGATATCTCCTAAGCTGCGACACATGAAATACATCATGAATCCCTGACAAATTAGGCGGTAACGCCAACCGATAAGCTGATTCTCCAATCCTGTCCAAAATAAGGTAAGGTCCCAAATATCTCGGACTTAATTTCCTTACTCCCATTCTCCTGCCGAGTCCTGATGAGGGAGAGATTCTCAAAAATACGTGGTCTCCCACTTTAAAAGATAAGGGCCTATGACGATTGTCATAATAACTTTTCTGTCTTACCTGGGACCGCTGCATATTTTCTTTAATCTTCTGCACCTGCTCAAATGTTTCCTGAATCATATCGGGTCCCAAAATACTACGCTCACCAACTTCAACCCAACACAGCGGGGATCTACACTTCCTCCCATACAATGCTTCATACGGTGCCATTCGGATGCTGGAATGATAACTATTGTTATACACAAATTCTATCAAAGGAAGATACTTGTCCCAACTGCCTCCTTGCTCTAAGATGCATGCTCGTAACATATCCTCTAGTACCTGAATAATGCGTTCCATCTGGCCATCTGTTTGCGGATGATACGGAGTACTCAACTTCAAGTGGGTCCCGAGAGCTCGCTGAAAGGACTCCCAAAACTTAGAGGTGAACTTGGGATCATGATCACTGACAATACTGGTAGGAACTCCATGCAACTTCACAATTTCTCGAAGGTAAATCTTGGCTAGCTTCTCTGTATTATACGTCGTCCGAACACATAAGAAATGAGCTGATTTCGTCAACCGATCAACAATTACCCAAATGGCATCATATCCTTCTCGTGTCCGAGGAAGTCCAACTACAAAATCCATAGCAATACTATCCCACTTCCATTCAGGAATCTCCAGAGGTTGGAGGAGTCCCGAAGGTTTCTGATGTTCATACAAGAGTGTAACACCCATTAGTGTAGATACTTTATGGGACTGAAGATTGACACAATTAGTGTAATGTCCAAGGTTTCTGATGTTCGTAATTTTTGTCTAGTGCGACTCTAATTCCGCTTAGCAAACGACTCTCTTGGATGTATACAAGGGAGGGCGTTACACTAATTGGTATCAGAGCAGTTTGGTTCAGGGTGTCTATTTTTGATTGAATTGTGTGCTGCTTGTTGAATGATTGTTGTCTGGTTATCCGGTTAATTGTATGTGTTCGTTGTATTGTTGCTGTTTGAGCCTATTTGTGAATGGGTTACTAGTTAAAATTACCTTAGATTGAGGTGTGATGATACTGGTAGTGCACTGTATTAAACATGGCTGTGCCCATCCTCTTGCTAGGTGGTGAGCCAGATCAACTCACTATCGCGCAATTTGTGTGTGCACAATCATGGTTATCACAGGGTACACATGTGTCTGAACACTAAGTGTGGAATAGGGAATTGTTACTTGAATTTATGGTCAATTACTAATTTTGTTCCGGTGAATTATAAGCGAAGTTTTATATACTTATATTTGATGTGAATGTTTTGTGATATCCTAAGTTGTGGATGATAATAAGTTATCTCTAGATAATGACTGTTGCTACATATCTATTTTTGTGATTTATGACTTTTGTATATTGTGACTGTAGTATATAACTGGGCAGTAGAAACTGTTAATCTTTACTAATTCTGTTATCTTACTTGATTGCATAAGGGGTTAATCTGTTTGAGTAGTAAAACCTGACTATGAAAATTCATTTAGGAATAGGTCACTTACTTAAGTAGATCCGGGTGATGCCTTAGAAAGTAGAGTCAGAGCTAATTAAGGTTTAGACACGTGGGACTACTGTCTTACAAATCTCATAGTGGTGAATTGGCACTAGACATCATTCTTGAGAAATAAGCTTTAAACAAAGTGGTGTTGTGTGAAGGAGGAAGTTTGACCCCTACACCCCCGTCCTTCATGCGAGTGGTACTTGTCGTCTTGGCTCATATGCATTGACTTGCTTTGTGTGATTTTGACTACTTTTTGGACTTGTATATAGTGTATTGCTTCTGATCATAGTAACGGGTTTTATGTGATGACTGTTGAACTTGCCAGTTTAGATTTTTATAGTGTTCGAAACTTTGTTGCTAAAAATGGGATTTCATTTTATGCTGTTATGAGTTATTGATTGACACATATATATACTTCTTTCATGATTGTTGTGAGGCAGATTATGAACGAGAATGATATTGTATAAATGTGAGTTGTTTTGACTGCGTAAAAATGATTTTAATTTTTGTGTGGTAAGAATCTTTAGTCCTTCTTTGTATTAATTCACATGAATTGAACATACAGAATTTTCATGACGCACATCAGTTAGATATCATGTCAGCTCATAAAGTGTTTGCATATAATTAGACAAAGTCTTCATGATGTATTGTGTCATGCATATCCACGGTAATGAAAGAGAGTTTAATTACATTACTCTATGATAACCTTAGAGGATGTGTCAGGATGGGATCAATAAGAAGTAATTAGCCATACTCTCAATTTTTCTCTATTTGTTTTGATCAAGACGGTTGAAACCTTGGCATGTTTCATGTTTTGTTGGATTGGTACTTTAAATTGAAGAAATTAAGGGTTAGTGTAGAAATTGTGAACAACTTAACCTTACTTCAGTTTAATGAGTCTTTGTGGAATTAATTAAGTATGAAAATTTTTACAGTATGAGTGTCTCAAAATCTTAAAGTTATATTTTCTTGACCCAAGATGTTATGCCTAACATGTACAAGAAATTTTAGTAATACTTCTCTATAACATAAGGAACGTGGTCATGACGATTGTGGTAGAAGTCAAATGATTTAGATGTTAAGTACTTATTTTATGTAACCAGTTTGTGGTTGTTACACAAAATGAGATTGCCCATTATAGAACCCTACAATGAATAAGATTTTTCTCGTACAGGTTGAAGACTTTATAATATCAGTTCGTTCTTTTATACAAGCCTGCAAGTTCTTTAGTTGGTTTTAGGTGATCTGAATTTTGTATGCTTATGTCTCCATGTATTCCAATTTTTTTAGATTGTCAAACGTTATGTTTTAAACTTTTACTGCAAATTCGATTCTTGTTCACTAGCACAAAACACCCTCAAGAGATTCTACAAAGTATGTCTTACCATGTTGATAGAACCCTCTTGATATGTCTAAACTTGTTCCGCAGAAAAATGTTTGCCTTTACTTTAATTTACTGTCCTCAAGGTGTAATCTTATACATGCAAAATATTGTCTGAACTTATGGATTCAAACTAAACTTTGTGGTCTAATTGATTGAAGGTGCTAATCAACCTATTGTGTGCTAAGACCTAGATAATTGACCATTGGTGCTAATCAATGTCTGTTTCATATGACATGCTGTGTATGATCTTTTTAACCAATTTAAACGAGTTTTATTAATTTTGTCCAAACTTATAACATTTGAGTATTACATACACTTGCATATAACACAAATCTCATATACGTTCCAATGTATAACAATGTACTTCCCATCCCCCAAAGTTCCATCGGTTGTAGCAATCATGTTTTGGTGCATTAGGTACACAAGCATGCAAATTTTTCATATGAATTCCTTTTACTTTTGTCCACATTTATTGGGAACTGTTGATTATTCTTATATACCACTAGAGCCAATACTAACTAGATACTCTCATGTTATATTTGCATAGTTCATTAGACACCCCATATTTAAAAGTTGAGTATCTGATATAAATTGAATTTAAGTGAACACCCTGGTTTTGTTTAGCTGCTGTTTAATTGATATAATATTTGATCTGTAACTTAAATATGCTGCTATAAATTCCATGCTTTAAAGTTTGATATTCATTTTGGAATTTGTTTGAATACATCAAGAAATAACATTATTATTTTTGAAAGATTCTCATCTGATAGATATACTGTTGCGTGTATAGATGTGATTAGTCATTTGTTTGAGGAAATTTGAATACAGTGTTGTTCATGCATGAGGCCTTATACCAGAAAATACTATTTATCCCTTGAATGCAAGATTTAAATTACAGCTAGGAATTTTGAGTGTGATTATTGTGAACCTGATTTATGAAAGCTTGGTCTATTTTGGTGGATTGTGTTTGGTAGCCATCTCAAGATTGTAATATGTGTCAATGATTTGAAAATCATATCATGGTTAATCGATCCTCTGACCAGTGGAGTCAATTACACCCGAGGTACCTAGGACAACAGAAAGCCCGAGGAAGTTTCCTCATGTGGGTGTTTTGGCGAGCGGTATGAGAGGTACCACTTAACATGATATGCTTGAAAATTAGAACTGAGTTTTTGTGATTTTAGGAAGGTTCTTATCGTCTGAAATTCAAAATGTAATGTGTGTTGTTTCATTGGTTTGATTTTCTGAAGGATAATAAAAATTAGAATTATGTCTATGATAGTATTAGGAAAGATGACTAAAGTAGAAACCTGAATATAATGCAAGTGTGTGATGTGTTTGGTTAGTGAACCAATTCGAGTCGTCGAAAAGAATTGGGTAGGAAGTTATGACACTTCTAAATAGTAACACGTACTGTACAAAGAAGAAACCTGTGGAATTGGAGGTTCTAGTTAATTAGTACTATGATAATGGAAGATAATATTATTTTATTGTTAATTGGAACCCTATAGCCTTAGGAAATTTTCATTGAAGTCACGAACTTGTTAAATTGCATTTTATATGGAAACTTTTAAATTATTATCAGTTGAGTAATAGTATGGGGTAACATCGAGGGTGAGTGATGATATATGGATTTTGAGGAGCCACCTGCCTACTGTTGTGTTCTAATTCATGTGTTACAATTTTGAATCGAGTGTATAAAATTTTGTTCATTTATACCCCACTAAGATTGTTATTTAAGTTATTTAATGAAAAGTGTCTTACAAATGGATTTGTTAGTTGTCTAGTATTTGTGCACTATTACCGTTTTCTTTATAGCTGGAGTTTCTTGGCTTTGTAAGATTTTGTCCGTCTCATTCTACTTGTGTGTTATGGTATTTGTTGATGTTTAAAAAGAACTTAGGAATTTGATCGTAACAGGGTTAAGCTTAGGAACGTTTTTCTTTATTATTATTCCTTCCGTACGAACAAAATTGTGTTATATCTATATTATTTAATGATCATGTAAAGTACGAATTGTTTTAATGCTCTGAGATGTTGATGATTGTTTAGCTGGCTGTAGGAATGCATTGAACTGTAGGGCGTGATGTGATGGTGTTAAGCGTTAGACTTAGTTAATTTTTGGAAGGGTAAGATGAAGTTTGGGGACAAACTTCAAAACAAGTTAGGGAGAGTGTAACATCCCGTCTAATTAGGAAGCTATTTAAATTGCAATTAGGAATGTGGTAGAGTACTTGCCTTCGGATTATATAACTGTTTGTTTTAGGATGAAGTTAAATTAAATAAAAAAATAAAAAAATTTGGTTGACCTTGGAAGGTGAGTACCTACTTTGGGCATGTGAAATTCTAGTTATAATTATAGGAATAAATTAATTACAACATATAGAAAGTATGGTACTACTTAGTATTATATGGGTACTCATTAAAAGCATGTGAGTAATTTTGTTACAAAGAATAAACCCTTAGTTCATAATTGGAGGTTCATAAAATAATAAGTCAATGGTTAATTCCCAAAATAGGAGAGCAATGGGACTTATACATTTTGAACCTATTTTTCCACTTAGTGCCACGGCCCAAGCCCCAAATGTAAGGCCTAAATTGGCCCAAGGAACTCTCTCCACATGATTACTTATCTCATCCCAAACTAAACCTACATGTCCACCTACTATTGGTCTAGAATCAACCACTTGTTCCTTTTTATCCTTACATGCGCATAAGATAGAGAAAACAATTTTGACTCCATGTCTTATCCTCCTAACCTAACTAGCCAATACATATTGAGCATGTGTCAGAAAAAAATATCCCCTCTCCTCATGCATGTTCGACAACTAAGCTAAGTAAAGGTTTTTGCTTATCAAGCTGTGTCACGGCTGAAGGCCTTCATGAACAAGGAATTGATTTCCTCTTAACCAAAATTGATTCACTCACGTTCTCTTGAACCGTGAAAGAAAGAGAGAAAGCTGGTCATCATCTTCACCATATCTTTAGGCGTGAGATAGAGAGCAAACAGAAACAAATCGGCTGAGCCTCATTTAACAAAGAAAACTCTGTAACACCATCCTATCCTCATCTTATCTTAAAAACCGTGGCCTCCACTAGGAGCAGTTTCACCTCCTAATTTCTAGTTTCATCCCTTCTCACGGCTGGGCTGTGTGCGTAGGAGCCAGGAAGAAGCCCTTCACTATTTCTATTGTCTTCTCTTCCTATTCGGCTGAACATCACAAGTAAGGAGGTAGGATGTTTATCTCCTCCTTGTTTCCTTCTCATCGATGAACCTCAATTAAGTTTGTTATTTTTCCTTTGCATGTTCCCTCCGTCGCTGTGATTGAGTCTAAATTTCTCCTTGCTTGCAACTGGATTTGACTCTTGGACCTTAGGAAAAAGAAGGAGAGCTGCTCTTGGTTCAATTGAGGATCATAAGAATTTAGGCAAGAAGGTAACAACCAAAAACCAGCTTCTGCATAGGTCTTTCTTCTCTACTATTTCGGTTGCTTGAAGGGTAGGAAGTTAGCTTGGTTATTTATATTTTCCCCTGATGTTCAGCCGTAGATATGTGGACTGTTGGTACTTGCTAGTAGTGTTAATTAGTGTTGAGAATGTGTAAAATAACTCAGTTGTATAGTTGGACTGTTCGTTGGATAAGAAAAGGAATTAATAAATTCACTCATGCTAAATTTTAGTAGGAAGCACCTTAAGAACCGTTTACATTCTATATTATAAGTCACACCAGCATGTTAAGAGGTCAGTTTTAATTTGTGATCATTCTCTTGTCTCTGCCCTATTGGACTTCTTGAACATAGGATTGAAAACTTAAAAAGGAACCTGAATGGTGAGCGTGGAAATAGCTCTCATATCAACGTGATGGGCTGTCTTGGATTGGGTTATATTGTGTATCACGTGTTCATGAGTTAAATTTTTGGACAGCATGCTTTGGTTGCTTACAATAGTGCACTTTTGGTCTAGGACAAATGGTTAGATAAATAAATTCCCTAATCCTATTCTTATGATGAAAATCGATTAGTGATGTTTTGGAAACCGTGGAAATGTTCGCTGTTTAAATATTGGTAAAACTACTTTGAAGTCAGAATAGTATTAGGAAGGAAACTTGGCAAAACAGAATGGGAATTAAGAGTTTAGGGAAATAAAAAGAAAAAGAAAAGTGTCTTGTGAATGTATAGAAAATTAGCACGTGATTCTGACTTGTTGTACAGTACTTAGGTGCACATAAACATTCAGAACGCGGACTGTTTTGCTGCTGTCTGGTAAATTATTGTTACATGTGAGGTATGTGTTAGGCGATATTACCTTCTGTGACTGCTAGCTAATACATGAATTGTGAACGTTGCTCTCATGTGCCTTGGTTCTGAATCTTGTAAATGATTTTTGGATTCTGCTCATGGTCTTGTTTTGCTGAATACTTTATTTTGGAGAATTATTGGTTATTCAGCACTCTGATATTGGAAAACCCATGAGACATATGATATCTTGATTATTATCTAGTCATGCATACACATTCCACGATTTTTAATTGCCTGTTCGTGTGCGAATCATGTCATAGCATACATGCATAAGTTTCATATTGACATCTGAAAATAAATATTATAATAAGCATACGATTGAGCACACATCATATAGGCATCCCTCAGGTACCAGGGTATGGGGCACTTGGCTTCAGTCCGTATAGGTGACAGTCGGAACCCTCCGCGGAGCCATTAAGGGAGGGACCTCCACTGTACCTGTCTGTACAGGCACGACGGTGCTGTACATTTTTGGCGTTATATACGCATCTTGACTAGTATATTTGGCGTTATATATGCATCTTGATTAGTATAATTGGCGTTATATACGCACTATGATAAAAAATAGTAACTGTCGGATTTAACTTGATGTCGTGACTGCTTTGTAGTTCTGTATTTAGTTGGTATTGTTGCATTATTGGTTTTGTTGCCACACTACTGGGATTATTCTCACCCCTTTGGGGCTGCTATTTTCATAAAATGGCAAGAAGATGAAAGAACATTTGAAGGGGTGATTATATGGATGCATACTGTTGATTAATCCTGATTGGACTTTTGCTGTTGCTGTTTAATTGCTGGATGACTGTATATTTTTGTATATGTCGAGAACCTGGATGACTGTTGTAACAGCCCGTGTTAACCCGGATTGTTAACACACTATCGTATTAAGCCACGCTTAATTAAAATGCGGAATAACTTTTTCTTTAATTCAATTATGACGTCATTAACTTAACCAACTTGATTACTTAGTCATTTTTATAAAAATACTGCCTGTATGTAAATTGCAAGACCACTAACTGAATACCTCGTACATAAATATAATGTGTGTATCTAGAACCGCAGAACTACAACATGCAGTCTGGGTCAAAATCCTGATACATTAATTACCACAGCGAATTAAAAGACATTAACACAACCATGTGGCATGGACAAACCCCATGCTCACCAAATAAGGCAACAATGCCCACAAATAGTCTCAACATAAACTTAACATAACTAAAGCAGAAAACATAACAGCAGTCAAATAAACAGCAATCCACAACCAGCACGTCAGCATGTCATAAATATCAACTCAGCTCTGGCCTCCTGCCACCTGAGCCCTCAACATTACCTGATCCTGAAATAAGTGTCCCCAAACGTGGGGTGAGATCTCTAACAAGAAATCTCAGTAAGACAAGGGGTCCTCAAGGAGTCTCCACCCCAAGCTCACTTACATGTGTAATATAAGTTCCAAAAACAGTATTACAGTATAAGTTCTAAAATCATGCGATGCAGCAATTAATCATGTCATGTGTGCTTTCAAATCTACTGGCCAGAGAAATGTAGGAATACGTCTATGCCTACATGAGTACATGGATACTACCTGCACCTCACCCACATGCTTCTCCATCTTATATGTACCACATACTCAGGATTGCCGTCTAGGTGGACACCACATGCATATCATAATAGCTCATTACATATAAACAGCTCAACAGCATTTCCAAAATAATCAAAGCATGTAACACAGCATGCATAAACCCATCCCCATGGGACATGGTGGAACATCAAAATGGCTAAACCGAGGACACGAAAGCTTACCTTGCAAGCTAGCTATCCAAGCCAAGAGTCCAACCACTCACTAGTCCACAAACAGCAGTATCACAATCTGATATGGGCCATTAACAAGTCAATATAAATGCATCACAAGCATACAACTTAAAGACTACGCCTTTCCTTTACGTTTTACGTCTTAAGGCTTCCAACAAAGCCATAAGCCCTTAATCATGTGATTCTGACTTAGTTCATTAATTACAGAAGTTCAACTTCCTTAAACTAGGGTCCACACACACCCAATAGCTTACTGTTCATACAGTAAAGCTACTGTCTGCGCAGAACCCAGGATATCCGGATATCAGAAGGGGCATATCCGGATATGCCATATCCGGATATCATACTGGACATATCCGGATATGTCATATCCGGATACCCAGATCCCATATCCGGATATCAATATCCGGATACCATATCCGGATACTGATATCCGGATATCTGTTCGACAAATATCCGGATATCTCACGACAGAATGCAGTTTCTGCATTTCGTGAATATCCATCCCAAAGATCCAACTTTTAACACATGTACACGTTAAAGCATGCATCTTTAGTTCATTTTAGGTTCATATATCTTATACCCTCTTGTTTACTCATTAAACATGGCCAAGACATCAACTTTAAGCATCATAGACTCATGATCATAGTGAGGTAACTTACCAAAGTTCAAAACAGAGGCAAGTTGTGCTCTTGGAGCTCTCCCAAGGTTCCTCAAACTCAGCCTAAGTAGGAGCACGAAAATGGCACTTCAAGATGGGTTCTTGCACCACAAGAAGGCACTTTGAACTCACAATGACTACCACAAAGTAGCCATTACTAAAGCTTCAAACTCATGCTCACTAACTACCCCTCAACTCAGAATGATGGCCACAATGCAGCCCCAAGGTTAACTCTCACCTTCACAAATGTTAAAACAAGCATGAAAGGTGATAACTTGGCTAAAGAATGAAGAAGGAAGAAGAAGAAGAAGAAGAAGAAGAGGAAGAAGAAGAAGAGGAAGGGTGGCAGCAGCAGCCACTATTCACGTTCAATGTGCATGCCTAGGGTTTTGTGCCCACTAATGGGTCTATTTATAGGCCCAAGCCACTAACCGCGCAGTATTAGCCTTAATCGCAAAGTAAAAAATCTTGATCCCAAACTTCGGATTCTAGACCTACGCATTTTTCTAAGATTTGTCATATTTTTATTTTATTTTTCGGAGCACCTTTCCGGTACGCGCTTTTCCATAGCCAGTATCAGTTCTGGCATCAGATTACGTCATTTTGACTTGAAACTTGTTTTACAAGTCCTACATAATATTCTAGTAATTATCATGCATTCGTTATAATTTTCCGGGATACTTTTCCGGTACGCATTTATACCGAGTATGTAACGCCCTCCCTTGTATGCATCCAAGAGAGTCGTTTGCTAAGCGGAATTAGAGTCGCTAACGTCACATGAGCTAACAGAGATTCTTATATATACATTCAAAACCGAAAAGCGTTTCTACAATTCTTATCACTTCTGTTTGGACGATAAAAAATATTTCAAGTGATTTAGAAAGAGCACGTTTGGGGCTTCGCGTGCATATAAAATAATAGTAAATCAGAGTTTGTTTGCTCATAAAAACACCACCCGTAAGGTGCACTGTAAAAATTTCAGCACTTAAATTCTTTTCACAAAGGTTTTCCAAAATAGCCGCTGTTCATAAAAGTTCAAGATAAAATAGAGATGATAAAGTCTACAGTCATCCAAGAGTACCAAAATATTAATCATTACAGTCATCCAATTAATCAAACAGCAACAGTGATAATCCATGCATCAGCAAGCAACAACAAAACATCACTCCTTCAAATGCTTTTACGTCCTCCTGCCATTTTTGGAAAAATAGCAGCCCCGAATGGGTGAGAATAACCCCAGTAGTGTGGCAACAAAACCAATAATATAACAGTATTAACTAGGCACAAAATCATAAACAGTCACTTCAACATATCCTTGTTCCTTTTCCTTTTTCCTTTTCATCATATTCATATATATTGCGCATATAACGCATTTCCTTTTCATCATATTCATATATTGCGCATATAACGCCTTTCCTTTGCGCTTTTAGCACCGTCGTGCGCGCACTTCACATTGGAATCAAATATACCTTGGCACCTGAGCTCCATGTGGATTCCAACTGTGGGCCTATGCGGACTGATGCCAAGTGTCCCATACCCCGGTACCTTGGGGATGCCTATATGATGCTTGCTCAAACACATGGTCCTGTACATAACTATTCTAAAAAGCAAGACCTATATGCTCTTGGTACATGCATGCCATGCTATGCTTTCACACACAAAACGTACAAAAATGCGGTATGATGTAAGGTGCATGCTTATATACCTTTCATATAGCCATCACGGCACATATACTTTTCATATGCGTTATGCTGCCACATAACGTCTTTACCTCATAATCATATAGCCATCACGGCACATTTTTGGCAGTTTCCTTTCATCATAAGGAACATAATACTTTTACGGAATATGGAGCATCATGTCACAATTTTATACCAGTAGTCAATAGTCACATTAGGTAATATCGCCTGACACTTACCTTGTGTGCCTTAACAATACCAAACAGCAGCGAAGTATCTCACTTCTTAAGCGCACCTAAATCAATTACAACCAATCGTTTACAGTGGCGATTTACAGCAGAAACAGTGAGCATACAGCAGCATTTTATAGTGGAAAATAGTGAGCATACAAC
This sequence comes from Gastrolobium villosum, assembly GCA_032173675.1. Classification (NCBI taxonomy): domain Eukaryota; kingdom Viridiplantae; phylum Streptophyta; class Magnoliopsida; order Fabales; family Fabaceae; genus Gastrolobium; species Gastrolobium villosum. The sequence continues at coordinate 29,507 of JAVKPL010015111.1, read as the reverse complement.
AGTGTTTTACAGCAGAAAAACAGTGAGCATACAACAGCGTTTTACAGCAGAAAACAGTGACGTTTGTTCTTAAAATAGTGAGCAGAAAACAGTGACGTTTTCCTTAAAAACAGTGGGCAGAAACGGTGACGTTTTACTAAAAACAGTGGACAGAACAGTGACGTTTTACAGCAGAAAAATAGTAGCACCTTACAGCAGAAACAGTGACCATTTTAAAACAGAAACAGTGGCACTTTGGACCTCAAAACAGTGGCATTAGACAGTGGCATTTGAACATCAAAACAGTGACATAAGTAGTGGTATTTGTGCATCAAAACAGTGGCATGAATGGTTGCTTTTGAACATGAAACAGTGACATAGGTAGAGGTATTTGCACATCAAAACAGTGGCATAAAGAGAGATTTTTGAACATTAAGACAGTGGCATAAATGGTGATTAAAACAGTGGCATAAATCATGATTTTTGGACATTAAAACAGTGGCATAAATAGTGGTGTTTGAACATCAATATGGTGATTATTTTATGCAGAAACAGTGGCTCATTAAGTACTAAAACAGTGAGTATTTTTGGTGCAAAACAGTGACATATGTGGCATTAAAACAGTGAGCATTTTATGCAGAAACAGTGGCACATTATGTACTAAAACAGTGAGTATTTTATGCAGAAACAGTGGCATATATATCCTCAAAACAGTAGCATATTCATACAAAAACAGTGGCATTAACTTAAGCATAACCATGAGGCTTTCATTCCATAACTTATGCATACAAATCATCATGAAATAGCTCCATCCTTATACCTTTACCATACTCATTCAAGAATCCAAAACAAAACATATTCAAGGAGACATCTCATGCACACACAAGGTTACACACAATGAAGAGGTCTAAGTTCTAGGCTTACCTCTTGTAGCACACACTTCTTGCTCACACACCACACCTTTCTAGTTCTACCAACAACAAGTCCACACTTCCTAGGAGATGATCTATGCGCATAAATGGTGAGGAGGACACCTTTGGACAGCTTCCAAGTGTGAGGAACAAAGCTGGACAGTGAGGGAAAGGGAGGAGAAGTGTTGCACTTGCTTGATGTTCTTGAGCCACGGTTTTGAGAGATGAGGGAAGATGAGTTAGCTAAGTCTTCTTGCTCCAAGAGTTCATGCAATGTTCGGCTAGGAGAGTGAGGGAATGAGGAAGGAACTTGGCTGAATGTAAAATGAGGACAGCCCCCTCTCTTGTGCGCATAACTTAAAGAAAAGTGAGGGGAGGTTGCAATGATTAAACATCATGAAAATTCTGGTTTCTTGCAAGAATGGGACTGCACACTTGGTCCAAACAAGCAAGGGGTTGCTTCTAATATACACTATGCACATGCAAGGAGTGAGGAGAGGAGAGGTTCAGATCTGATTGCTACCTAAGTCAGAACTTTTCACACAATCTACCAAGTCATGCGCACAAGGTGGAGGGGAATGGAGTTGGCAGATTTCTCCCCCATTCAAAGCACATGCAATCTGCCCAAAAATCCTTCTTTGGTTGCATGTGGAGGCAAGGACAGATTTGGTTCATGATGGACTGCCAAAAGCATGCAGAAATCTACACATTTCAGCCTCATGATGGAAGGTGTAAGGTGGTTCTCCAAGTCAACAAGCAAGACAGATTTGTGTCATAGAAAAATCTGATGCAAGACCCCTCCATGTGCGCCTAAAATGAAGAAGAATGCAGCCCAAAATAATGCTAAGGAGTACATGTGTCTTTCATGCAATGAAGTTGAATTCAAATGGTGCACAAGCCTAGGTGATGTGGCGGTCATGCAAGGGGAAAGTTGGCAGATTTTTCTAAGCCTTTTCTATCCTTTTATGCGCATGAAAAGAGTGAGAGAATACATCTAGTCAAGTGGGTGTTCCTTGCTACACAAGACAGCCTTGTTGGACAAGGCTTAGGGAAGGTAAAAGTGGGTTCAACATTGGGCTGAATAAGTTAGATCCAAAAGCCTCCTTGGGCCATCGGCCTATGCAAGAAAAACCAACCACACAAGTCCAAAAGTGACAAGTCCACACACACACTAGCCCACTTCTCAAGTACAATAAACACTAAAGCCTTCTAACACACACTCAAATTACTCATATGATTTTAATAAATTTCACATGCCTACATATGCACCCTCCTATGATTTAATTTAAATGCTTACCTTAGTCTCATCCAAGGATAAAGATCAAACAATTCGCACGCCATCAAACATACACATACATCTATACCTTTATAACACTTATGTATTTTACTAATTATGTGGGATGTTACACTCTCCCCACCAAATAGGAATTTTGTCCGCAAAATAAACTTACTTAAGAGCTAAACAGTTCTGGATAGCGTTTCCGAATGTCGTCCTCGCGCTCCCAAGTGGCTTCAGCTGCCGATCTGTTGTTCCACAATACTTTCACCAACGGAATCTCTTTAGAACGGAGTTGCTTGACGGATCTTTCAAGAATTTGGAACGGCTGTACTTGATACGTCAGATTTTCCTTTAGTTCCACTTCTTCCGGCTGTAACACGTGAGATGGATCAGAGAGATACCTCCGTAGCTGTGACACATGAAATACATTGTGAATTCCTGACAGATTGGGTGGTAAAGCCAACCGGTATGCAGACTCTCCAATCCGGTCCATAATCAGATACGGTCCTAAGTATCGTGGACTTAACTTCTTAACTCCCATTCTCCTTCCGAGTCCCGATGTTGGTGTGATTCTCAAAAATACATGGTCTCCGACTTCGAAAGATAGAGGCTTATGACGCTTGTCGTAATAGCTCTTCTGTCTGGCCTGAGCCCGCTGCATATTTTCCCGAATCTTCTTTACCTGTTCGGATGTTTCTTGAATTAGATCAGGTCCTAACATACTCCGCTCACCCACTTCAGTCCAGCATAAAGGGATCTGCATTTTCTCCCATACAGAGCTTCGTATGGTGCCATCTGAATACTGGAGTGGTAACTATTGTTGTAAGCGAATTCAATCAAGGAGAGATAATTATCCCAGCTGCCTCCTAACTCCAAAACACATGCTCGCAACATGTCCTCTAATGCTTGAATTGTGCATTCCGTCTGACAATCGGTCTGCGGGTGATAAGCAGTACTCAACCTCAAATGGGTCCCTAATGCTCTTTGAAAGGATTCCCAGAACTTAGATGTAAACTTGGGATCACGATCACTGACAATACTCGTAGGAACTCCGTGCAGCTTCACAATCTCCTGCAGATAAATTCTAGCAAGCCTCTTCGTATTATATGTGGTTCTAACACGCAAGAAACGAGCTGACTTCGTTAAACGATCGACAATCACCCAGATAGCATCATATCCTTCTCGCGTCCGAGGAAGTCCAACTACAAAATCTATCGCAATACTGTCCCACTTCCATTCGGGAATCTCCAATGGTTGAAGGAGTCCCGAGGGTTTCTGATGTTCGTACTTCACCTTCTGACAAGTTAAGCATCGAGATACATACTCAGCAACATCACGCTTCATACCCAGCCACCAAAACGAGGTCTTCAAATCATGATACATCTTTGTGGATCCAGGATGAACTGCATACTTACCCTTGTGAGCTTCCTGCAAAACTTCTTGCTTCAACTCTTCATTCGGTACTACTAACCGGCCTTGGAATCTCCAAATATCATTCTCATCCTTTACAACATCTTGGTTGCCAACCAAATCACGGACTAACTCTTCATCTTTCTGAGCCTCCTTAATTCTACTGATCAATTCATTCTCCACCTTTATATTTCCCAATCTTATGCTATGCCCTCTCTCGTCTACAGATAAGTTCAAATCTCGAAAGGCCTCAAACAATTTCAGTTCTTCCATCATCAGAGTTGCAGTGTGCAGTGTCTTCCTACTCAGGGCGTCAGCTACCACGTTTGCCTTTCCTGGGTGGTATTTAAGTTCAAAATCATAGTCCTTCAGAAATTCCATCCACCGTCGTTGCCGCATATTCAGCTCCTTCTGGTCGAACAAATACTTCAAACTCTTATGATCGCTGAACACGTCAAACTGCGAACCATACAAGTGGTGCCTCCAGATTTTAAGTGCGAACACTATAGCTGCTAACTCCAAATCGTGCGTAGGATAATTTTCTTCGTGAGGCTTTAGTTGCCGAGATGCATAAGCTACCGCCATACGATCCTGCATCAGCACGCATCCAAGTCCTTTCAGCGACGCATCACAGTATACTTCGAACTTTCGGGTAGGATCCGGAATCGTGAGTACGGGAGCACTTGTCAATCTGCTCTTCAGTTCCATGAAACATTCTTCACAAGCTTCGGTCCACTCAAAAGGCTTGTCCTTCCGAGTGAGACGGGTAAGAGGTTGCACTATCTGAGAGAAATTCTGGATGAACCTTCGATAATATCCAGCAAGACCTAAGAAACTTCTTACTTCAGTGACAGTCTTGGGTCGTTCCCAATTCATGACAGCTTCAACCTTGCTGGGGTCTACCGCGATACCTTCTGATGAAATGACATGGCCCAGAAACTGGACCTCTTTAAGCCAAAACTCGCACTTCGACCACTTCGCGTACAATTGCTTCTCCTTCAAGGTTTGCAAGACAATCCTCAGATGTTCCGCATGCAGCTCTTCATTAGCTGAGTAAATCAGAATATCGTCGATAAACACAATGACAAACTGATCAAGGAATGGGCGGAAGATGCGGTTCATTTAGTCCATGAATACCGCTGGAGCATTTGTAAGTCCGAATGGGATCACCTGATATTCGTAGTGCCCATAACGAGTCCTAAAAGCTGTTTTCGGAATATCCTCCGGTTCGACCCGGATCTGATGGTATCCCGATCGTAAATCTATCTTGGAAAAGGCTCTGGCTCCTCTCAACTGGTCCATCAAATCGTCGATCCTCGGTAGCGGATACTATTCTTCACTGTAACTTTGTTCAGCTGGCGATAATCTACACACAGACGTAGACTCCCGTCCTTCTTCTTAATCAAGATGGCTGGAGCACCCCATGGAGAGGTACTCGGTCTAATGAATTCCTTTGCCAAAAGTTCTTCTATCTGCTTCTTCAACTCGCGAAGTTCCAAAGGCGCCATACGATACGGGGCAATGGAGATTGGTCCAACTCCAGGAACAAGTTCGATGGAAAATTCTATTTCCCTATGAGGAGGCAATCGAGGTATTTCATCCGGGAATACCTCCTCGAATTCTCTAACTACAGGTACATTCTGAATTTGAGTGTCAACCGAGGTCTCAGCCTCGATCGACAAAAGATACCCTGCTGCTCCCTTGCGGAGCTCTTTTCTAACTTGTAATAAAGAAATGAGAGAGAAAGGTTGAAAATTACCATCTTTCGCATCCAATGCGAACACCCGTGCTTGCGTAGGCTGTTGATTAGCGTTCTGGGGGCATTTGTAAGAAAAATGTCCTTGCTGGCCACACCTGAAACATGCATTGTTGTCCTTGCGACAAACTCCAAAGTGATTCTTTCCACATGTAGCACAAACAGTCGCACCCTGCCGTCCAGTTGACGATTGACCAACAGTAGTGCTTCTCTTAAAATTTCCAGGCCTCGCCTGCAACTGCGGACCTCTGCCTCGACCCCTACCAGGTGCCGTCCTGAAGAACCTGCCTGCTCGGTTTCCTCCGTGAAATTGCGTTGGTGGCTTATTCAGATTTTTAGCCTCGTTAATGATTCCTTCTGCCTGTCGACTCTGGTTGATGAGCTCCGGAAGTGTACGATTAGCCGTCGTCAAAATGAGTTTACGGATCTCCGGATGTAATCCGCTTTCGAATTTCTCCACCTGCCATTCCTCGTCATAAATGTTCCGGTCAAAGTTGGCGTACTCGATCAGCTGCCCAAATTTTGCAATATACTCATTAACCGTCATGTTATCCTGCCTAAGTGACAGCAGTTTAGTGTGCTTCATTCTTCTCATTGCTTTAGGAAAATACTTATCCAAAAATACTTGTCTGAACACGGCCCATGTTAGTTCAACGTCCTGAGCTCTCAGCAGAGCCCTCGCACCAGTCCACCATGTTAAAGCTTCTCCCATCAGCTGGTACGACGTGTAATCGGTCTTCTGCGCTTCCGGGCATGCCATGCGTTCGAAAATATGCTCAATCATCTGCAACCACTTCGCTGCAGCCTCGGGGTTGTCTTCACCCTCAAAAGTAGGTGGTTGGAAGTTGCGGAAGTCTTTCAACCTCCGACGGGCAATTTCTTCTGCATTGTCATGCAGTGGGGGTTGGTTCTGATTCTGTTGCCTATGGTCACGCCATTCTTGGCTCATATTCTGAATAAACGTTGCCAGTCCCCCAATGGTAGTGATAAGATCCTCTTCCGCATTGCCAGACCTTCCCCGAGTTGAACCGCGACCACCTGCCATGATTCTGCACTCACAATATCCTGAAATGAGTTGATCAGGCTCACCGCAAGTTATTTATGGCAGCAGTCCCAAGTGGGTACTCGGGTTCAATTCGGACAAGTTGACTATGCATCCGTGTCTTATCACAGAACGGCCTAAACAATCTAACTACCCTAGTCTCAAACACTTAAACTATAGCACATTTGGACAGTCAACTAGCAGATAAACACAATCAACAATCAATTCAATCAATCACAAGCAAATCCATGGACCAAACTGCTCTGATACCAATTAGTGTAACGCCCTCCCTTGTATGCATCCAAGAGAGTCGTTTGCTAAGCGGAATTAGAGTCGCTAACGTCACATGAGCTAACAGAGATTCTTATATATACATTCAAATCCGAAAAGCGTTTCTACAATTCTTATCACTTCTGTTTGGACGATAAAAAATATTTCAAGTGATTTAGAAAGAGCACGTTTGGGGCTTCGCGTGCATATAAAATAATAGTAAATCAGAGTTCGTTTGCTCATAAAAACACCACCCGTAAGGTGCACTGTAAAAATTTCAGCACTTAAATTCTTTTCACAAAGGTTTTCCAAAATAGCCGCTGTTCATAAAAGTTCAAGATAAAATAGAGATGATAAAGTCTACAGTCATCCAAGAGTACCAAAATATTAATCATTACAGTCATCCAATTAATCAAACAGCAACAGTGATAATCCATGCATCAGCAAGCAACAACAAAACATCACTCCTTCAAATGCTTTTACGTCCTCCTGCCATTTTTGGAAAAATAGCAGCCCCGAAGGGGTGAGAATAACCCCAGTAGTGTGGCAACAAAACCAATAATATAACAGTATTAACTAGGCACAAAATCATAAACAGTCACTTCAACATATCCTTGTTCCTTTTCCTTTTTCCTTTTCATCATATTCATATATATTGCGCATATAACGCATTTCCTTTTCATCATATTCATATATTGCGCATATTACGCCTTTCCTTTGCGCTTTTAGCACCGTCGTGCGCGCACTTCACATTGGAATCAAATATACCTTGGCACCTGAGCTCCATGTGGATTCCAACTGTGGGCCTATGCGGACTGATGCCAAGTGTCCCATACCCCAGTACCTTGGGGATGCCTATATGATGCTTGCTCAAAACACATGGTCCTGTACATAACTATTCTAAAAAGCAAGACCTATATGCTCTTGGTACATGCATGCCATGCTATGCTTTCACACACAAAACGTACAAAAATGCGGTATGATGTAAGGTGCATGCTTATATACCTTTCATATAGCCATCACGGCACATATACTTTTCATATGCGTTATGCTGCCACATAACGTCTTTACCTCATAATCATATAGCCATCACGGCACATTTTTGGCAGTTTCCTTTCATCATAAGGAACATAATACTTTTACGGAATATGGAGCATCATGTCACAATTTTATACCAGTAGTCAATAGTCACATTAGGTAATATCGCCTGACACTTACCTTGTGTGCCTTAACAATACCAAACAGCAGCGAAGTATCTCACTTCTTAAGCGCACCTAAATCAATTACAACCAATCGTTTACAGTGGCGATTTATAGCAGAAACAGTGAGCATACAGCAGCGTTTTATAGTGGAAAATAGTGAGCATACAGCAGTGTTTTACAGCAGAAAAACAGTGAGCATACAGCAGCATTTTACAGCAGAAAACAGTGACGTTTGTTCTTAAAACAGTGAGCAGAAAACAGTGACGTTTTCCTTAAAAACAGTGGGCAGAAACGGTGATGTTTTACTAAAAACAGTGGACAGAACAGTGACGTTTTACAGCAGAAAAACAGTAGCACCTTACAGCAGAAACAGTGACCATTTTAAAACAGAAATAGTGGCACTTTGGACCTCAAAACAGTGGCATTAGACAGTGGCATTTGAACATCAAAACAGTGACATAAGTAGTGGTATTTGTGCATCAAAACAGTGGCATGAATGGTTGCTTTTGAACATGAAACAGTGACATAGGTAGAGGTATTTGCACATCAAAACAGTGGCATAAAGAGATATTTTTGAACATTAAGACAATGGCATAAATGGTGATTAAAACAGTGGCATAAATCATGATTTTTGGACATTAAAACAGTGGCATAAATAGTGGTGTTTGAACCTCAATATGGTGATTATTTTATGCAGAAACAGTGGCTCATTAAATACTAAAACAGTGAGTATTTTTGGTGCAAAACAGTGACATATGTGGCATTAAAACAGTGAGCATTTTATGCAGAAACAGTGGCATATTATGTACTAAAATAGTGAGTATTTTATGCAGAAACAGTGGCATATATATCCTCAAAACAGTAGCATATTCATACAAAAACAGTGGCATTAACTTAAGCATAACCATGAGGCTTTCATTCCATAACTTATGCATACAAATCATCATGAAATAGCTCCATCCTTATACCTTTACCATACTCATTCAAGAATCCAAAACAAAACATATTCAAGGAGACATCTCATGCACACACAAGGTTACACACAATGAAGAGGTCTAAGTTCTAGGCTTACCTCTTGTAGCACACACTTCTTGCTCACACACCACACCTTTCTAGTTCTACCAACAACAAGTCCACACTTCCTAGGAGATGATCTATGCGCATAAATGGTGAGGAGGACACCTTTGGACAGCTTCCAAGTGTGAGGAACAAAGCTGGACAGTGAGGGAAAGGGAGGAGAAGTGTTGCACTTGCTTGATGTTCTTGAGCCACGGTTTTGAGAGATGAGGGAAGATGAGTTAGCTAAGTCTTCTTGCTCCAAGAGTTCATGCAATGTTCGGCTAGGAGAGTGAGGGAATGAGGAAGGAACTTGGCTGAATGTAAAATGAGGACAGCCCCCTCTCTTGTGCGCATAACTTAAAGAAAAGTGAGGGGAGGTTGCAATGATTAAACATCATGAAAATTCTGGTTTCTTGCAAGAATGGGACTGCACACTTGGTCCAAACAAGCAAGGGGTTGCTTCTAATATACACTATGCACATGCAAGGAGTGAGGAGAGGAGAGGTTCAGATCTGATTGCTACCTAAGTCAGAACTTTTCACACAATCTACCAAGTCATGCGCACAAGGTGGAGGGGAATGGAGTTGGCAGATTTCTCCCCCATTCAAAGCACATGCAATCTGCCCAAAAATCCTTCTTTGGTTGCATGTGGAGGCAAGGACAGATTTGGTTCATGATGGACTGCCAAAAGCATGCAGAAATCTGCACATTTCAGCCTCATGATGGAAGGTGTAAGGTGGTTCTCCAAGTCAACAAGCAAGACAGATTTGTGTCATAGAAAAATCTGATGCAAGACCCCTCCATGTGCGCCTAAAATGAAGAAGAATGCAGCCCAAAATAATGCTAAGGAGTACATGTGTCTTTCATGCAATGAAGTTGAATTCAAATGGTGCACAAGCCTAGGTGATGTGGCGGTCATGCAAGGGGAAAGTTGGCAGATTTTTCTAAGCCTTTTCTATCCTTTTATGCGCATGAAAAGAGTGAGAGAATACATCTAGTCAAGTGGGTGTTCCTTGCTACACAAGACAGCCTTGTTGGACAAGGCTTAGGGAAGGTAAAAGTGGGTTCAACATTGGGCTGAATAAGTTAGATCCAAAAGCCTCCTTGGGCCATCGGCCTATGCAAGAAAAACCAACCACACAAGTCCAAAAGTGACAAGTCCACACACACACTAGCCCACTTCTCAAGTCCAATAAACACTAAAGCCTTCTAACACACACTCAAATTACTCATATGATTTTAATAAATTTCACATGCCTACATATGCACCCTCCTATGATTTAATTTAAATGCTTACCTTAGTCTCATCCAAGGATAAAGATCAAACAATTCGCACGCCATCAAACATACACATACATCTATACCTTTATAACACTTATGTATTTTACTAATTATGTGGGATGTTACAGAGTAGCAGAACCGGTATCTGCGCTTTTCTTCCGAAAGGCGACTTTCAGCATTTTTACTCACTCAATATAATTATCTAAGCCCATTAATACTTATTAGGGTCCATTATGAAATTATTTCCTAATTATCATAATTAATTCGCTAATTACCTTAATTAACAGTGCGGGTTCTTACAACTGTAGAAATTATTATTTTAATTCTGTTAAAGTCTTTTATGAACAGCGGCTGTTTTGGAAACATTTTGTGAAATGGACTTTTGAACGTTTTACTAAGTGCTGATTTTTAACAGTTTTACGAGTACCTTACGGGTTATGTTTCAAGCGGCAAACGAACTCCGATTTAACTGACCAATTAGTGTAACACCCACTCTTGTATGCATCCAAGAGGGTTGTTTGCTAAAGTGTATTAGAGTCGCAGCGGTATAGACCTCAATAAAAAAAAACTTTATCAAATAACATTTAAATTTGACACTTTAAAACGTTCAGATTTGATTCTCGTATAAATAACTTAAGTAAAATGAAATCGTTTATCAAACATAGAAATTTTCAAGGATAAACCATTTGCTGAATTTTCTATACTTTTAAGAAAACCTTGCTGCCTTATAAAATCTGTATAAAATCGGATTCAGCAGCGTAAAAAAACATTCAAAGCTATTGAGAAACTAGACATCCGGGGCGTCGCGTACATATAAATTATACGCGATTCGGAGGTGAATAGCCCCACGGAACCGAACACGCAAGATGTTTGCGAATTCTGTCTGTTTTCTTGAAAACCTGCTGACTTACGAAAATCATTATAATTCATACAGATATCATTTGAACACAAATCCTGCATTCTTAAAGTACATTTCTGGGGCTTCGCGTGCATATAAATTATGTCGCATTTGAAGGTCCGTAGCCCCAGAACGACTACGTTAAAGTTGCTCCCAAAAATCAGTTTTCAACAATTTCACAGCCCTTCAATTAGCAGCTCAAAATTTAGTTTTTACCAAAACATTTCAGAATTTTCCAAATTACTAAAGGGTCATCAAAGACTAGAATCCAACAATAAATCAACTCCATAACTTAATATAGTCATCCAAACAAATAAATCAGAATCATCAAGATCCAACCAACAACACAATACGACAACACGCATGGCTAAAGTCTTTAAAATCAAGTCTTCATATGCTCTTCCGCCCTCCTGCCATTTAATCAAAACAGCAGCCCCAAAGGGGTGAGAAAAATATCCCAGTAGAGTGATGACAAAACCAGAATGCAAAAGCATTTGCTAGATACACGAATAATGAACATAAACAAGCTTAAATATACTTATACATATGTTGCCAAGATACTAAACAAGATGCGTATATAATGCCAAGAGTACGTAATTCGCATCGTCATGCGCGTACTAACCAAGACAGTGGAAGGGCCTCCCTTAATGGCTCCTTGGAGGGTTCCAACTGTATCCTAAGCGGACTGAAGCCAAGTGTACCAAGACCCTGGTACCAAAGGGATGCCTAGATGATTCGTGCTCAAACGTATGCATAGTTTTCGAAAATAATTTTTATTGCAACATGGAATTTATGCATGAATGTTATGTCTTGTGTCACACACAGCATACAAGATAAAAATTCATGAATGCACATGTATGTCTAGATAATATTCAAGATTTAGCATATAATATCTCAAGGCTGCAGCATATATAAAATCAAGAGATTCAAGATTTCAAGACAAGCAGATTTCAATGTACAAGATACCAAAGTACGGAGCTACGGTCAAGCTTCGTACTCCAACTAGCAATCAAGAAGGTAGTGTCACCACACACTTACCTCAAACGTCACAAGGATTTTACCGGGAAGCAGCGGATATCCAAGGTTTCAAGGGTCTTAAGCACCTAATATACAAGTACCACAAATCAAAATACATCACAAACGATTTCTAAGACTACCAACAAGTTTTCCAAGCTTAAAAACTCTAGTACCCCATTCGGCCATCCTAGTTCTCTCCCCAACATATTATGACTCCAACTTACTCTTTACCAACGTTAAACAGTGACATCAAACAAGCCCAAACAGAACCGGTTTTAGCACAAAAAGGATCCTTATATTGCAATTTCTTCTATACTACACAAGGTGCGCAAAAGGCCTAATATCATGCTGTCTAAATAAATTAAATGGGACATAGAATACACCTAGGCTGAAACAGAAAAGGTTTAAGTACATAAAGGCTTAAGACATGAGTTGAATTTATTCTAACAAGACAAGGGTGTGAGGAAGACAGCCTAACAACATGCAGAATTTAATTTAGAACAGGGCTAGGCTCAAATCCAATTTTACTAACACAGATTCGGTTTTATCTAGACAAATCATTAGAGAAAATTATTCCTAAACCCAAACTACTTCATAAGGAGTGCTACATACAGCCCTCTTTTTCTAAGTTCTGAACAATATATGATACACTAATACAGCCCCTCGAAATTTATTAAAAAAACATTTCAAGGTTCATTTCTTTATATAATCAATCTAAAGTCCAAGGATAGAAACAGGCAGGATATAAAATATACAATAGCTAAAAATACTACTTCCTAAGCATGCTTCTAGGTTTAACAGAAGGGAATAGAAGAGGGATTTTTGTGCTTACCTCTAGGCAACACACAAGGAAACCGAACAGAACAAAGGAGCAGCAAACTCAGCTCTTCAACGATGAGTGTGCGCACAAGAGGGAAGAAAATAGTGCTGCTGTTCAGATCTTCAAGAGTGCAGCTTCGGCTGGGTAAAAGAAAGGAGATGAAGGTTTGATGTTAATGGTAGCTCTTGGGGAGATCCACGGTTTTGATGTGAGGGAGGGGATCAGAATATGGTTTGGAATTTTTCTATTTCTTTCTTCTTGGTGGTCTAACACTCACGGCTATGAAAGGAAATGGGGAGAAGAATTAATTTTTCCAGCTTGGCCTCACTACTAAGCGCATAAAATAGGGCAGAATGAAGAATTGGTGCTCCTTGCATTTCCCTCTCTTAGAAAAGAAGCAATTGGTGGCATGAAGGAGTGACATGCAAACTGATGTTAATTGGGTGCATGCCCTAAAGCTGCAGATGTTGTAAGATAAAGCTGAATAGATAGGAGGTTGCAGCAAGCAATCAGCTCCCTTTTTGCACTCTCAATGCGCATGGACATGGAAAAGAGGGACAGATCTGACTCACTTTATGATTAGAGCAGCAGGGATCAGATTCTTGAGGAGTCTAAAGCGCACACAAAAGGGAGATTAGGGTTGATGAAATGGTGACTCACAATGGGGGCTGACTTGGAGGAGCATTAGGGTAGAATTAGGGTAAGTTGTAATGGAGTTGGGCTTTTACCAACCCAAAGCCCCAAGACTACACAACCTAAAGCTTCTAGCCCAAATGCTAAGTCCAAGCTTACATCTCTATGGATAATTAGTAAAATACCTAAGTACTATATGCTATATGTACATGTGTAGAATTCGGATGTATGGTTTATGTGTTATGTGTTATGGCTTGTGAATTGTTTGATTTTTATTCCTTGGATAAGACTAAGGTAATTAATTAAATTAAATCATAGGAGGGTGTATATGTAGGCATATGAATTTATTAAAATCATGTGAGTAATGTGAGTATGTGTTAGAAGGCATTAGTGTTTGGATGTGGGCTAGTGTGTGGACTTGTTGCTTTTGGACTTGTGTGAATGGATCCTTTTGTGTGTGTGGCCAATGGCCCAAGTATGGCTCTTGGATCAAGCCAATTCAGCCCAAGGTTGTGTCCACCCTTATCTTCCCTAAGCCTTGCCCAACTAAGGTGCCTTGTGTATCAAGTAACACTCACATGGCAAAGGTATTTTTCCCTCTCAATTTTGCGCACAAGTGAGAGTAATTAGGACCTTTATAATCTGCCATTTTGCCTTGTTAAACCGCCACCTCACCTTGATTATGCATAATTTGATTTAAGCCTCATTGCATGGTAGACACATGTGCATTTTAGCATGATCTTAGGCTGCATAATTCTCCATTTTGGGCGCACATGGGAGGGGCTGGATGCAGATTTTTTTTATGACACAAGACTGCATAACTTGTTGACTTGGATAACCACTTTCACTCTCCATCATGAGACTGCATTGTGCAGATTTTTGGTAAGCTTTTGCAGCCCTTCATGAGTCAAATCCCCTCCTCCTTCCACATGCATCATGAGACTGCATTCCCATCATTTTTGTGCAGAGGGCAGCTCCATAAATCTGAATCCTTGGCTGCCACAAAGCCCTCTAGCTTGTGGACTTAGTGAACCTCCCTCACCCCTCATCATTGTGCGCATGGCTTGGCTTTTTATGCAGAAATTTTCTGCACAAGGACAGCCCCAATATGAGTGTTTGGACTGTCACAAATCTACACTCATGATGCACCTTTTTCCCCTCATCATTTGCGCACCAAGGACTGCACAAGTGCAGATTTTTGGACTGCCACATAGTGTTTTACTTGTTGACTTAGCAAAACTCTCTCATGTGCTCATGACACTCCCTTTTTTGCCACACCTCTTTGTGCGCAAACCATGGCTGTTGGGCAGAGAAAAATTCTGACTTTGGACAGCTCTTAAAGCTGAACAAATCTTCCCTCTTTCCTTGCATGTAAGTAGAGTAAATTAGAAGCCAACACCTTGCTTGATTCAGCCTTAGATTCAGCCCCATCCTCTCAAAGAAATCTGAATATGTCATGATAGTTAATCATAGCTTTTTTCCCTCACCTTCACTATATATGTGCGCATGGAGAGGGGGCTGCCTTCATGTGCAAGTGCAGCCAACTCCTCTCCAACTTCTCTTCTCCTCACTCCCTCACTTCCATAACCAAACCTACAAGCCTCCTTGGAGCTAGAAGACCTTGCTTAAGACAACTCCTTCCTTCCCTCACCTCAACCATACACCAAGCTAGTGCCAACCTAGTTCCTCACCTTGTTGCGCATAGGACCTCTTAGGAAGTGTGGACTTGTGTGTGTTGAAGCTAGAAGGTGGTGTGATCCTTGACTTTGAAGGGTGTGCTACAAGAGGTAGGCTCTAAACTTTGAACTCTTTCTTTGTGTAGCCATGTTTGTATGCTTAAATGTCTCCTTGAGTATGTGTGGTTTTGGATTTAAGTATAAGCATGATAAAAGTAGAATGATGGAGCTATTTCATAATGATATGTATGCATAGAAACCTCTTGGTTATGTTCGAACTCATGCCACTGTTTTCCTTGTATGATTAGGCCACTGTTTTAAAGAGAAATGTGCCACTGTTTTCTTATGTAAATGCCACTGTTTTGGTAGATAAATGCCACTGTTTCGGTTCATCAAAATCACATTAAAATGCCACTGTTTCCACTGTTTCGGTTCATCACCAAATATGTCACTGTTTCATGTACACAAATGCCACTGTTTTATGTACACAAATGCCACTGTTTTATGTACATAAATGCCACTGTTTCTGCACATTTTATGCCACTGTTTCTGCACTTAAAAGCCACTGTTTCTGCACATTTTAAGCCACTGTTTCTGCACATTTTATGCCACTGTTTCTGCACTTAAAAGCCACTGTTTCTGCACATTACATGCCACTGTTTCTGCACATGTATGTCACTGTTTTAGTGCCCTTAAGCCACTGTTTTCATGCATGTAATACCACTGTTTTTACTCATAAAATGCCACTGTTTCCATGCTTAAAATGCCACTGTTTTAGTCATGAAATGCCACTGTTTCCATGCTTAAAATGCCACTGTTTTAGCTTAAAATGCCACTGTTTTAGTCATGTAATGCCACTGTTTCCATGCTTAAAATGCCACTGTTTTAGTCATGAAATGCCACTGTTTCCATGCTTAAAATGCCACTGTTTTAGTCATGAAATGCCACTGTTTCCATGCTTAAAAA
Source organism: Gastrolobium villosum (assembly GCA_032173675.1). NCBI lineage: Eukaryota > Viridiplantae > Streptophyta > Magnoliopsida > Fabales > Fabaceae > Gastrolobium > Gastrolobium villosum. The sequence continues at coordinate 13,308 of JAVKPL010015111.1, read as the reverse complement.
TGCCACTGTTTTATGCATAATGTACCACTGTTTAAGTCATTCCATGCCACTGTTTTATACATAAAAATGCCACTGTTTTACTCCTCAAAGGCCACTGTTTGTATGTATAAAATGCCACTGTTTTGGAAGTTCAAAGTGCCACTGTTTCTGTTTTAAAAATGCCACTGTTTCTGTTTTAAAAACGCCACTGTTTCTGTTTTGAAAACGTTTAAAACGTCACTGTTTTGGCTGCTGTAAACACTGCTGTATGCTCACTGTTTTGCTGCTGTATGCTCACTGTTTTGCTGCTGTATGCTCACTGTTTTGCTGCTGTATGTTCACTGTTTTGGCTGCTGTAAACACTGCTGTATGCTCACTGTTTTGCTGCTGTATGCTCACTGTTTTGCTGCTGTATGTCCACTGTTTTGGCTGCTGTAAACACTGCTGTATGCTCACTGTTTTGCTGCTGTATGCTCACTGTTTTGCTGCTGTATGTTCACTGTTTTGCTGCTGTAAATGCTCACTGTTTTGGCTGCTGTAAGCCACTGCTGTATGCTCTCTGTTCTGCTGTAAATAGCCACTGTAAATGATTAGTTTTAATTGATTTAGGTGCGCTTAAGAAGTGAGAATATTTCGCTGCCGTTGGTAATATTTAAGGGAAGCTAAGGTAAGTGTCAGGCGATGATGCCTAATGTAACTATTGACTACTGGTATAGAATTGTAACATGATGCTCCATATGCCGTAAAAATATTATGTTCCATTATAATGAAAGGAAACTGCCAAATATGTGCCGTGATGGCTATATGACTATGAGGTAAAGACGTTATGTGGCAGCATAACGCATATGAAAGGTATATAAGCATGCATCTTACATTATACCGCATTTTTACGCTTTGTGTGAGAAAGCATAGCATGACATGCATGTATCAAAATCATATAGGCCTTGTTTTAGAATAGTTATGTACAGGACCATGTGTTTGAGCAAGCATCATATAGGCATCCCCAAGGTACCGGGGTATGGGACACTTGGCATCAGTCCGCATAGGCCCACAGATGGAATCCACATGGAGCTCAGGTGCCAAGGGATAATTGATTCCACTGTGAAGTGCGCGCACGACGGTGCTAAAAGCGCAAAGGAAAGGCGTTATATACGCAATATATGAATATGATAAAAATGAAAAGGAACAAGTATATGTTGAAGTGACTGTTTATGATTTTGTGCCTAGTTAATATTGTTATATTACTGGTTTTATTGCCACACTACTGGGATTATTCTCACCCCTTCGGGGCTGCTATTTTTCCAAAATGGCAGGAGGACGCAAGAGCATTTGAAGGAGTATTATTTTGCTGTTGATTGCTGATGCGTGGATTATCAGTGTTGCTGTTTGTTTAAATGGATAACTGTAATGATTAATGTTTTGGTACTTTTGGATGACTGTAGTCTTTATCATGATTATGTTAGCTTGAACTTTTGTGAACAATGACTATTTTGGAAAACCTTAATGAAAAGAATTTAAGAGTTGAAAATTTTTATACGGATTTGTATACTGCTTTGTTAGCTCATGTGACGTTAACGACTCTAATTCCGCTTAGCAAACGACTCTCTTGGATGCATACAAGGGAGGGCGTTACACTAATTGGTATCAGAGCAGTTTGGTCCATGGAATTGCTTGTGTTTGATTGAATTAACTGTTGTTTGTGTTTATCTGCTGATTGACTGTTTAAATGTGCTATAGTTAAGTATATATTAGCTAGGGTAGTTAGGTTGTTAGGACTGTTCTGTGATAAGACACGGATGCATAGCTAACTTGTCCGAATTGAACTCGAGTACCTACTTGAGACTGCTGCCATGAATAACTTGCGGTGAGCCTGATCAACTCATTTCCTGGTATTGTGAGTGCAGAATCATGGCGGGTGGTCGCGGTTCAACTCGGGGAAGGACTGGCGATGCAGAAGAGGATCTTATCACCACCATTGGAGGACTGGCCACGTTCATCCAGAACATGAGCCAAGAATGGCGCGACCATAGACAACAGAATCAGAACCAACCCCCACTGCATGAGAATGCAGAAGAAATTGCCCGTCGGAGGTTGAAAGACTTCCGCAACTTCCAACCACCCACCTTTGAGGGTGAGGACAACCCCGAGGCTGCAGCGAAGTGGCTGCAGATGATTGAGCATATCTTCGAACGCATGGCATGCCCAGAAGCGCAGAAGACTGATTACGCGTCGTACCAGCTGATGGGAGAAGCCTTAACGTGGTGGACTGGTGCGAGGGCTCTGCTGAGAGCTCAGGACGTGGAACTAACATGGGCTGTGTTCAGACAAGTATTTTTGGACAAGTATTTTCCTAAGGCAATAAGGAGGATGAAACACACTGAACTGCTGTCTCTCAGGCAGGATAACATGACGGTTAACGAGTATATCGCAAAGTTCGGGCAGCTGATCGAGTACGCCAACTTCGATCGGAACATCTATGATGAAGAATGGCAGGTAGAGAAGTTCGAGAGCGGATTACATCCGGAAATTCGCAAGCTCATCTTGACAACGGCTAATCGTACACTTCCAGAACTCATCAACCAGAGTCGTCAGGCCGAAGGAATTATTAATGAGGCCAAGAACTTGAACAAGCCACCAACACAATTCCACGGAGGAAATCGAGCAGGCAGATTCTTCAGGACGGCACCTGGTAGGGGTCGAGGCAGAGGTACGCCGTTGCAGGCGCGGCCTGGAAATTTTAAGAGGAACTTTACGGTGGGCCAATCGTCGACGGGACGTCAGGGTGCGACTGCTTGTGCTACGTGTGGAAAGAATCACTTTGGAGTCTGTCGCAAGAACAACAATGCATGCTTCAGATGCGGCCAGCAAGGTCACTTTGCTTACAAATGCCCCCAGAACGCTGATCAACAGCCTCCGCAAGCTCGGGTATTCACATTGGATGCAAATGAAGCGCAGAAGTTTCCCAACCTGATCAAAGGTAATGTCACTCTGAATGGTCACCCAATTTCTGTTATCTTTGATTCTGGAGCGTCTGGTTCTTTTATGGCAAAGCATACTGCATTGAGAATAGGCATCACCCCAACCCCGTTACCTTATGAGTTACACATCAGCACACCTACGGGAGGATCGTGCACAGCCTCGGAGATCTGCAGAGGTGTTACCTTGCAGTATGAAGGGAACACATATACAGTTAACTTGGTGGTCCTGCCGGTATTCAACTTCGATGTGATTATCGGTATGGACTGGTTGACGGAAAACGGGATAACCTTGGATTGTCGAGCGGGGAAAGTCATTGTTCCTGCAAAGGATGGTAATTTTCAACCTTTCTCTCTCATTTCCTTATTGCAAGTTAGAAAAGAGCTCCGCAAGGGAGCAGCAGGGTATCTTTTGTCGATCGAGGCTGAGACCTCGATTGACAATCAAATTCAGAATGTACCGGTAGTTAGAGAATTCGAGGAGGTATTCCCGGATGAAATACCTCGATTGCCTCCTCATAGGGAAATAGAATTTTCGATCGAACTTGTTCCTGGAGTCGGACCAATCTCTATTGCCCCGTATCGTATGGCACCTTTGGAACTGCGCGAGTTAAAGAAGCAGATAGAAGAGCTTTTGGCAAAGGAATTCATCAGACCGAGTACTTCTCCATGGGGTGCTCCAGCTATCTTGATTAAGAAGAAGGATGGAAGCTTACGTCTGTGTGTAGATTACCGCCAGCTGAACAAAGTCACGGTGAAGAATAAGTATCCGCTACCGAGGATCGACGATTTGATGGACCAGCTGAGAGGAGCCAGAGTCTTTTCCAAGATCGACTTACGATCGGGATACCATCAGATCCGGGTCAAACCGGAGGATATTCCGAAAACCGCTTTTAGGACTCGTTATGGGCACTACGAATATCAGGTGATCCCATTCGGACTTACGAATGCTCCAGCGGTATTCATGGACTACATGAACCGCATCTTCCGCCCGTTTCTTGATCAGTTCGTTATTGTGTTTATCGACGATATCCTGATTTACTCAGCTAATGAAGAGCTGCACGCGGAACATCTGAGGATTGTCTTGCAAGTCTTGAAGGAGAAGCAGTTGTACGCCAAATGGTCGAAGTGCGAGTTTTGGCTTAAAGAGGTCCAGTTTCTGGGCCATGTCATTTCATCAGAAGGTATCGCGGTGGACCCCAGCAAAGTCGAAGCTGTCATGAATTGGGAACGACCCAAGACTGTCACCGAAGTAAGAAGTTTCTTAGGTCTGGCCGGATATTATCGAAGGTTTATCCAGAATTTCTCTCAGATAGTGCAACCCCTTACTCGTCTCACTCGGAAGGATAAGCCTTTTGAGTGGACTGAAGCCTGTGAAGAATGTTTCTTGGAGCTAAAGAGCAGATTGACGAGTGCTCCAGTACTCACGATTCCAGATCCTACTCGAAAGTTCGAAGTTTACTGCGATGCGTCGCTGAAAGGACTTGGATGCGTGTTGATGCAGGACCGTATGGCAGTAGCTTATGCATCTCGACAACTGAAGCCTCACGAAGAAAATTATCCTACGCACGATTTGGAATTAGCAGCTATCGTGTTCGCACTGAAAATCTGGAGGCACCACTTGTATGGTTCGCAGTTTGACGTGTTCAGCGATCATAAGAGTTTGAAGTACTTGTTCGACCAGAAGGAGCTGAATATGCGACAACGACGGTGGATGGAATTTCTGAAGGACTACGATTTTGAACTTAAGTACCACCCCGGAAAGGCGAACGTGGTAGCTGACGCCCTGAGCAGGAAGACTCTACACACTGCAACTCTGATGATGGAAGAATTGAAGTTGTTTGAGGCCTTTCGAGACTTGAACTTGTCAGTAGACGAGAGAGGAAGTAGCATAAGATTGGGAAATATTAAGGTGGAGAATGAATTGATCAGTAAAATTAAGGAGGCTCAGAAGGATGAAGAGTTAGTCCGCAAGTTGGCTGGTAACCAAGAGGTAGTAAAGGACGAGAATGATGTTTGGAGATTTCAAGGACGGCTGGTTGTGCCGAATGAAGTGTTGAAGCAAGAAGTTTTACAAGAGGCTCACAAGGGTAAGTATGCAGTTCATCCTGGATCCACGAAGATGTACCATGACTTGAAGACCTCGTTTTGGTGGCCGGGTATGAAGCGTGATATTGCGGAGTATGTATCTCGGTGCTTAACTTGTCAGAAGGTGAAGTATGAACATCAGAAACCTTCGGGACTCCTTCAACCTTTGGAGATTCCCGAATGGAAGTGGGACAGTATTTCGATGGATTTTGTAGTTGGACTTCCTCGGACGCGAGAAGGATATGATTCTATCTGGGTGATTGTCGATCGTTTAACGAAGTCAGCTCATTTCTTGCGTGTTAGGACCACATATGATACAGAAAGGCTTGCTAGAATCTATCTGCAGGAGATTGTGAAGCTGCACGGAGTTCCTACGAGTATTGTCAGTGATCGTGATCCCAAGTTTACATCTAAGTTTTGGGAATCCTTTCAAAGAGCGTTAGGGACCCAATTGAGGTTGAGTACTGCTTATCACCCGCAGACCGATGGACAGACGGAACGCACCATTCAAGCATTAGAGGACATGTTACGAGCATGTGTTTTGGAGTTAGGAGGCAGCTGGGATAGTTATCTTTCGTTGATTGAGTTCGCTTACAACAACAGTTACCACTCCAGCATTCAGATGGCACCGTATGAAGCTTTGTATGGGAGAAAGTGCAGGTCCCCTTTATGTTGGACGGAAGTGGGTGAGCGAAGTATGTTAGGACCCGATCTAATTCAAGAAACATCCGAACAAGTAAAGAAGATTCGGGAGAATATGCAGAGGGCTCAGACCAGACAGAAGAGTTATTACGACAAGCGTCATAAGCCTCTATCTTTCGAAGTCGGAGACCATGTGTTCTTGAGAATCACTCCTACATCGGGACTCGGAAGGAGAATGGGAGTAAAGAAGTTAAGTCCACGGTACTTAGGACCGTATCTGATTATGGACCGGATTGGAGAGTCTGCATACCGGTTGGCCTTACCACCCAATCTGTCAGGAATTCACAATGTATTTCATGTGTCGCAGCTACGGAGGTATCTCTCTGATCCATCTCACGTGTTACATCCAGAAGAAGTGGAACTAAAGGAAGATCTGACGTATCAAGTGCAACCGTTCCAAATTCTTGAAAGATCCGTCAAACGACTCCGTTCTAAAGAGATTCCGTTGGTGAAAGTATTATGGAACAACAGATCGGCAGCTGAAGCCACTTGGGAGCGCGAGGAAGACGTTCAGAAACGCTATCCAGAACTGTTTAGCTCTTAAGTAAGTTTATTTTGCGGACAAAATTCCTTTTTGGTGGGGAGAGTGTAACATCCCGTATAATTAGTAAAATACCTAAGTACTATATGCTATATGTACATGTGTAGAATTCGGATGTATGGTTTATGTGTTATGTGTTATGGCTTGTGAATTGTTTGATTTTTATTCCTTGGATAAGACTAAGGTAATTAATTAAATTAAATCATAGGAGGGTGTATATATATGAATTTATTAAAATCATGTGAGTAATGTGAGTATGTGTTAGAAGGCATTAGTGTTTGGATGTGGGCTAGTGTGTGGACTTGTTGCTTTTGGACTTGTGTGAATGGATCCTTTTGTGTGTGTGGCCAATGGCCCAAGTATGGCTCTTGGATCAAGCCAATTCAGCCCAAGGTTGTGTCCACCCTTATCTTCCCTAAGCCTTGCCCAACTAAGGTGCCTTGTGTATCAAGTAACACTCACATGGCAAAGGTATTTTTCCCTCTCAATTTTGCGCACAAGTGAGAGTAATTAGGACCTTTATAATCTGCCATTTTGCCTTGTTAAACCGCCACCTCACCTTGATTATGCATAATTTGATTTAAGCCTCATTGCATGGTAGACACATGTGCATTTTAGCATGATCTTAGGCTGCATAATTCTCCATTTTGGGCGCACATGGGAGGGGCTGGATGCAGATTTTTTTATGACACAAGACTGCATAACTTGTTGACTTGGATAACCACTTTCACTCTCCATCATGAGACTGCATTGTGCAGATTTTTGGTAAGCTTTTGCAGCCCTTCATGAGTCAAATCCCCTCCTCCTTCCACATGCATCATGAGACTGCATTCCCATCATTTTTGTGCAGAGGGCAGCTCCATAAATCTGAATCCTTGGCTGCCACAAAGCCCTCTAGCTTGTGGACTTAGTGAACCTCCCTCACCCCTCATCATTGTGCGCATGGCTTGGCTTTTTATGCAGAAATTTTCTGCACAAGGACAGCCCCAATATGAGTGTTTGGACTGTCACAAATCTACACTCATGATGCACCTTTTTCCCCTCATCATTTGCGCACCAAGGACTGCACAAGTGCAGATTTTTGGACTGCCACATAGTGTTTTACTTGTTGACTTAGCAAAACTCTCTCATGTGCTCATGACACTCCCTTTCCACACCTCTTTGTGCGCAAACCATGGCTTTGGGCAGAGAAAAATTCTGACTTTGGACAGCTCTTAAAGCTGAACAAATCTTCCCTCACCCTTGCATGTAAGTAGAGTAATTTAGAAGCCAACACATTGCTTGTTTCAGCCTTTTATGCAGCCCCATCATCTCTAAGAAATCTGAATATTTCATGATAGTTAATCATAACTTTTTCCCTCACTTTCACTATATATGTGCGCATGGAGAGGGGGCTGCCTTCATGTGCAAGTGCAGCCAACTCCTCTCCAACTTCTCTTCTCCTCACTCCCTCACTCCCATAACCGAACCTACAAGCCTCCTTGGAGCTAGAAGACCTTGCTTAAGACAACTCCTTCCTTCCCTCACCTCAACCATACACCAAGCTAGTGCCAACCTAGTTCCTCACCTTGTTGCGCATAGGACCTCTTTGGAAGTGTGGACTTGTGTGTGTTGAAGTTAGAAGGTGGTGTGATCCTTGACTTTGAAGGGTGTGCTACAAGAGGTAGGCTCTGAACCTTTGAACTCTTTCTTTGTGTAGCCATGTTTGTATGCTTAAATGTCTCCTTGAGTATGTGTGGTTTTGGATTTAAGTATAAGCATGATAAAAGTAGAATGATGGAGCTATTTCATAATGATATGTATGCATAGAAACCTCTTGGTTATGTTCGAACTCATGCCACTGTTTTCCTTGTATGATTAGGCCACTGTTTAAAGAGAAATGTGCCACTGTTTTCTTATGTATGTGCCACTGTTTTGGTAGATAAAATGCCACTGTTTCGGTTCCTCAAAATCACATTAAAATGCCACTGTTTTGAAGATGTATGCCACTGTTTCTGCACAATAAAATGTCACTGCCACTGTT